>QNUK01000439.1:157500-197500 GCA_013621035.1 Clarias magur | reverse complement strand
TAATTATCATATGTCGTTATTATTGTTATTATGTATTATGTCATAGATAATTGTTATAATTATTTTGTATTATACACAGGGCACAAGGTGGGGTACACCATGGACGGGTTGCTAATCAATCGCAGACCAAGTATATATACACACACTTACACATCCATTCACACACTACAGGCAATTTGAGAACGTGAATTAGCCTAATCTCGAGGCTAATTGGAGATCTCACATTTGGACTGTGGGTGGAAACCGGAGTAGCCAGAGGAAACCCACCAAGCATGGGGAGAACATGCAAACTCCACGCACACAGAGGCGGGAATCGAACCTGGGTGGTAATCGAACCCGGACCTTAAAGGTGCAAGGTGCCAGTGCTAACCAATACACCACCGTGCCGCCTATAATAATGATCACCACATCAAAAAATGATTATATATTACATTAAATTAGAGCAGTATTTAATTTCTCTAAAATGATGTATAATATCTTGATAGATTTATAATGTTCCATATTGGTGTTAATAATAATAATAATAATAATAATAATAATAATAATAATAATAATAATAATGTAGTTAATATATTATCAGTATTAACAGCAGTACTCTGTTGTCAGCTATTATTATGATTATTATGATGATTATTAGCCATCATTATTTAACAATAGTATTTTAAATGGCTATAGAAATGGCTCATGAAACCTACAGAACATTTTTCACTATCATAAATATCAAATATCACATATTTGTACACAATTTTAAGGTTTACTTCATTAAGAATAAATGACATATAAAAACCAGTTTACTGCAGAAATGTCATGTGATCTGTGATTATGTAAATGGCTCTTTTTTCAGACTTTTATTTTAAAATTGGTGTTTAAAGCGTTTATCTTTTCACAGAAATAAAAAAAAAGATAGCAGCAAAGAGTAATAAAACAAAACGTCCCGTTTAATTTTATATTCAATATTGTTATTTTTATTATTCTTGTTGTTGTTATTATTTTTATGATACAGACATTTTACACATTAAAACGTAACCAAAACCAGTCAGTTTAAACGCGCGACTTTTATTTCTACATGAAGTGTTAGAGCTTTTATTTTGGCTGCAGTTATGACCCGGAAGCGTTTTTTTGTTTTTCCTGATGACTCCTGTCGAGTTTGACACTGCTGGTTACAGCGCTGCCTGTAATGCCCTTGTTAGAGAGAAAGTGAGCTGTTTAACAGGTTAAAGCAAGCGAGAGGAAACGAAACATGGAATAACAACCGATTGAACGCATCATCCTTCACCTTATGCATGAATAAACCCCTCTAATTTAATCCTGTAGAGAGAATGTTACGGGCCGGACCTGCTGTTGCCTGGTAAGAGCGAGGAGCTCGCGCGCGCACACACCTATATGGACTAGTATATGCAGTACATGAAGGCGCGCACGCACGCTCGCGCAGGCTGCCCACGGGCTCGGCTTTAGTGTCAGTGTGATAGAGAATAACACGCATTGTGTATCAGTAATGTGTGCGCTGTTTTCATGGATCTCGTGCGAATGAGAAGCAGGTTATGACTCAGTTTGAGTTAGCATAACCGGCTAGTTCCTGTTCCTCAGTGGATTTTCAGTTAACAGGGTAACTTAATTCTAATCTCAACTTAATCCCGATCCTACTCCTGATTCCTAGTTATCTTAACAAACTAGCCAATGGCTGACAGTCTGATTAATGAATACAAATCATAACACACACAACTGTCTGCAGCACCTTGACCTAGCTGGAGTTATTACCCTGGGTGTGTTATCTAAAAAAATAAAAGCGAAAATATGCGATGATAAGTGTGTAGAGATTCAGGTTTAGGTTTTATTTATATATATATATATACTGACAGGTTTTCTTCATGAAGGCTGAGTGACCGGGTGAAACACCTGAGCACAGTCAGCAGGATGGGTGCACATACTTTTGGGCATATAGTGTATTTCAAGGAGGACTACACAACTCTGAATGAATCCCTCACACTAGTTTTCAGATCGTCTTTTTCTTCACCCTGGTTTTCAGACCACTGGGTTCCTCATGTTGGTTTTCGGATCATCAGGTTCTGGTTCAGATATCTGGTTCCTCATACCGGTTCCCAGACCATCACATTCCTTATACTGAGTTTTTAGAGATACTGAGATTTGGTTTCAAGTACTGGTTCTCTCACCACCAAGTTCTTCATTCTGGCTCTTGGACCATCAGGTTTTTTGTACTTGTTTTCAGACCACAAGGTTCCTCATATTGTGTTTTTTTTTTAGACCATATGGTTCCTATTACTGGTTCTCACACCATCCGGTTTTTGGTGCTGGTTCTCACACCATCCGGTTTTTGTTGCTGGTTCTCACACCATCCGGTCTTTGGTGCTGGTTCTCACACCATCTGGTTTTTGGTCCTATTTCTCACACCATCTGGTTTATGGTGCTGGTGCTGGTTCTCACACCATCTGGTTTATGGTGCTGGTGCTGGTTCTCACACCATCTGGTTTATGGTGCTGGTGCTGGTTCTCACACCATCTGGTTTTTGGTCCTATTTCTCACACCATCTGGTTTATGGTGCTGGTGCTGGTTCTCACACCATCTGGTTTATGGTGCTGGTTCTCACACCATCTGGTTTATGGTGCTGGTGCTGGTTCTCACACCATCTGGTTTATGGTGCTGGTGCTGGTTCTCACACCATCTGGTTTATGGTGCTGGTCCTGGTTCTCACACCATCTGGTTTTTGGTCCTGTTTCTCACACCATCTGGTTTCTTGTGCACCTATTTCTCACACCATCTGGTTTATGGTGCTGGTGCTGGTTCTCACACCATCTGGTTTATGGTGCTGGTGCTGGTTCTCACACCATCTGGTTTATGGTGCTGGTGCTGGTTCTCACACCATCTGGTTTATGGTGCTGGTTCTCACACCACACCATCTGGTTTATGGTGCTGGTGCTGGTTCTCATCTGGTTTACACCATCTGGTTTATGGTGCTGGTGCTGGTTCTCACACCATCTGGTTTATGGTGCTGGTGCTGGTTCTCACACCATCTGGTTTATGGTGCTGGTGCTGGTTCTCACACCATCTGGTTTATGGTGCTGGTGCTGGTTCTCACACCATCTGGTTTATGGTGCAGGTTCTCACACCATCTGGTTTTTGGTCCTGGTTCTCACACCATCTGGTTTTTGGTCCTGGTTCTCACACCATCTGGTTTTTGGTCCTGGTTCTCACACCATCTGGTTTTTGGTCCTGGTTCTCACACCATCTGGTTTTTGGTCCTGGTTCTCACACCATCTGGTTTATGGTGCTGGTTCTCACACCATCTGGTTTATGGTGCTGGTTCTCACACCATCTGGTTTATGGTGCTGGTTCTCACACCATCTGGTTTATGGTGCTGGTTCTCACACCATCTGGTTTATGGTGCTGGTTCTCACACCATCTGGTTTATGGTGCTGGTTCTCACACCATCTGGTTTATGGTGCTGGTTCTCACACCATCTGGTGCTGGTTCTCACACCATCTGGTTCTCACACCATGGTGGCTGGTTCTCACACCATCTGGTTTATGGTGCTGGTTCTCACACCATCTGGTTTATGGTGCTGGTTCTCACACCACCTGGTTTATGGTGCTGGTTCTCACACCACCTGGTTTATGGTGCTGGTTCTCACACCACCTGGTTTATGGTGCTGGTTCTCACACCACCTGGTTTATGGTGCTGGTTCTCACACCACCTGGTTTATGGTGCTGGTTCTCACACCACCTGGTTTATGGTGCTGGTTCTCACACCACCTGGTTTATGGTGCTGGTTCTCACACCACCTGGTTTATGGTGCTGGTTCTCACACCACCTGGTTTATGGTGCTGGTTCTCACACCACCTGGTTTATGGTGCTGGTTCTCACACCACCTGGTTTATGGTGCTGGTTCTCACACCACCTGGTTTATGGTGCCAACCGTCCAGTTCCTCCTGCTGGTTTTCAGATCATTTGGTTACTCATTCTGATTCTCAAAGTGGTTTTTCAGTCCGTCTTTCCACATCCTGGTTCTTGAACCATCTAGTGTATTTCTCGATCATGACATCGTTATTGCTGGCACAATGGTTAACAAACTTTTTTTTCCTTCTTTTTCTTATCAGCATGGCATGCAGGAATCTCCTCCCTTCCAGATTGTCCGGGATTCGGTTCGGCGTCCCGCTGCAGAAGATCCACCCCTTGTCACGTACCATCCACCACTGCTACTCTGCCAAATCCACCCCTCAGCGACCCCCACACCGACATTACACCTCCCTCTCCAGACTCCCCTTGCGGCCCCCGAGGTCTCGCTGGGGACACGGCTACCAGCAGCAGCGCTCCTTCTGGGTGGCTCGTCTTGCTGCTCGGCTGCTGAAGCTGCGCTACATCGTGCTGGGGTCTGCCGTCGGAGGAGGCTACACCGCCAAGAAGGTACGGAGATGCTTCAGGCGCTAAATGCACACCTCTGGGGTCACGTTTGTACTCTGTACTTGTAAAGGAAAATGTATTTTCTCGCGTCCTTCCTGTAGACATATGATGAGTGGAAGGAGATGCTTCCTGATATGAGCCAGTACACGTGGATCGTACCTGACTTCGTGTGGGAGCTCGGCGAAAATATCGACCTTGGTAAGTCTCTCATGTGTTTTCAGATTAATTAGCGTATAATTCGCGTCCGTGGATGTTACTAACGAGGTCCTGTTGTTTTTGTGGCGGGCTGAAGAGAAACTAGCGAGCGCTTTGCCTGAAATGGAGGAAATCGCTAAGCTACTCCCGGACTTCGAGAAGATTGGAGAGAACTTCACGTTTCTCAAGGGCCTGCTGTCGAGCGGTGAGTCTCACACACACACACACACACACACACACACACACACACACAGCGATAAAAAACAATTATATCTGAATAAAATGTACTGTTCTCTAAGATGGAATCCCTTAGCTGGGACATGTTTGGTAACAGCTGCTGAGTTTTTATAATAGTTCACAGAAAAATGAACTTCCCTGCTAAATTAGCTGGAGTCTACCTGTCGGGTAGAAGCTCCAGGTATTAGCCCACTCTCATGATTTGCCCCAGAAACAAGATGGACTAAACCAAAAAGTGATATTTAATGTAATATGACAATGTGTATCTCCCTAATTAGCTTGTTAAAGTCAATCAATAGACTTTTCTCTTACTTTATCTTTGTTACACAGTGCTTAATTGGAAATTGGGGGCTTTAAGCCGTCCTCAGGCCCCTTTCCACACATTCCTGATTCAGTGCGCTGAATTAAAAGTATTAGTTTTTTTGGTAGAGAATCGCCAGGTACCAGCCGATACGATACAATCACGATACCCAGGTGCTATTACGATTCTTTAAGTATCACGATTATATAAATAGTCAATTCAGTATTTTTATTTATTCATTTTTTTTATTGATTTTTTTTACAGTCGTGAACAAACTTAGCAAATAATTCACTCTTATTCTTCTAATGGGTGAATAGTTTAGAGTGCACCATCTGTAGAATTATAGAGGAACTGCACCATTTCACCACATCTCATGCAAAAATTAATCAATTAAATGATGAACTAAAAAAATTATTATTTTGGATTTAGTGTGGGCATACAGTGCCGTGAATTTTTTTTTTTTTCCTGATTTAAAAATAATCTATATATTTGCATATTTGTCACACAATTGAATGATTCAGATCATGAAATCATCAGGTTTTGCAGTGACCTAGTCAAAGTCTGGACTTTAATTCGCAGAATTATGCAGAGAAGAGCAGGCCAAAGTCCCTCCACAGCGATGTCAAAGACTCACTTTGGCAGTTATCGCAAACACTTGATTGCAGTTATTTTTCCGTACCACTCAACTCGTTGGTTGTGATGCTTGAACCCGCGATCCTCTGATCAGCAACTCAGAGCCTCAAGTGTCTGAGCCACCACCCCCTGCTAATTGTTATAAATAGCCTTATCCTTGTAGCCAGCTTTCACGCGAGGCCTGTCCTGGCTGATGGATTGCGTTTGGGTAAAGTGTCTTCAAATTTAGTGTGTGTGTTTATTTTAAAAGCTTCACCCAAAAAATGGCTTCTAGTGCATTTTTACACTTTTACTGTAATAAGTACATAATAAATAATTATAACTTTGTGTTTACATTTCTTACTCAACATATAATTAATAAAAGTTCACATATGGCGCGACAGGAACGAAGCATTTCCTGATTAGAGTTTAAAAAAATGTATTACAGTCCCGAGGTTTGAATTTCTTAGCATAATTTTATGATTTTAAGTCTCTCTGAAGTTAGAAACGATAACGTATCAGAATGAGCACGTTTCTATAACGCTGTGATTTCACTTCCCTGCCTTCTGACCAATCGTAAGCCAGAATTCACCAGCGGTATCACTTTGTAGCATGTTATCAGTTTGTTGCTGTACTGTAATACTGACCATTAGTGGTGTTTTATAATGAAAACTGATGATGATGTACACTGATGTTGTGGATATTGAGAAACTCTAACACGCTGCTTATCCACAGGAGCTGCAGAGTAACAAATTAGTCCTTTTACTACCATCGTTTTTAAGTTTTTTTTTTTTTTGGTCACATTTCATGTGTTCCTCTTGTTCCCCCTTTCCTTTCCCTCCACGTTTTCACAGGTGTGAATAGCGCAGTCATTGGAGCTCCTGGTCTGCGTCTGTTGTTAGGTGTGTAAACAGCACACAGTGCCCCCCCATCCTCTCATTACCCCCTACCCGCGGTGTCCTGATGCCCCCTCCATGTTAAACAGACTCGTGTGGGTGGCACCAGTGACTCCTGAAAATGATGTCCTAAGTCTTTGCAAAACAAACAGAGTTACAGATGTTAAAGAGTAATTTCGAAGGGCGGTAAAAAGTAATGCATTAACATAATCTGCATTAATCTATACGTATCTGAATCTAATATATAAACAATATACATTTTCAAGTCAGGTTTTGATGGATTGAAGCTTTAATTGACAGCCTGATGCAAACTACAGATCTTCTGTTATAGTGAAAATCTGCAAAGGAAAATAATGATATAATAATACCTGTTGCACAACCTGATGTGAGCTCTGACTGCATTAACATTGTTTTTTTTTTTTATCAGATTTCTTTACTTTCAATTGTTTGCCATTTCCAGAAACCAGAAGTAATGTGTTTGGTTACATGTTGTCACATTAACAGATTTACACTCATTTTTATGTAAATCAAGTTGATATACACTGTTGATATATATATCGAAATACCTAATTAGTGTCTCTGATAGATCTAATTTTAACTAAAAGCTGAAACAAATGAAGTCAAAAATCAAATAAAATTGTAAATATAAGTAACAGTAAGTAAAATAAAGTCAAGTTGAATAAACCAGTCAAATAAAGTCAAGTCAAAACTAATTTCCAGTCAGTCTAAAAGAGTCGTCAAAAATCAGTAAAAAAAAAAAAAAGATTAATTTAAAGAACATAAATGAAACTAACTAATACTAGTGAAATAAAATTGACATTAAATTAAAATAAAAAAAGTCCGATAATGTCATGTCGGTCAAATCAGGTCACGTCAGATCCAAGTCTAATGAAGTCAGAAACTTTCAGAAATGTAATGCTCATACAGTATAAGTGAAAATGAAACAGAATCCAGAAATCAGATATTTTTACCAAAAACCTTTAAACACGTTTAATTTTCATCTCGTTAATGATTAAAAGAGTGACTGAGATTCCTGATGAAACTCTTTCCACTGCTTGTGTTGTGGGTTTGCGTTTGTGTCCTCATGACACTGCATGAGTTCTTTTTATAGAGAATTATCAGGCAAATTCTTCCTTAATTAATTTTTTGTTTGTTTTTGATGTGCGATTGACCCAGATTTTTCATGACTGTCTGAAAGACCAACGACTCGAGTTAATTTGGCTAATTAAGCCTTGTTTATTGTGAATATTAAAGAATGACTTCAGTATAATTTCTAGGTTATTGTAAAAAAATGTATGTTGCAAATTGACTGGAAGCAGCTGATGTTAAGATATAAAAGAATGTAGTCAGTGTTAACGAAATATTTGTTAATTAATTCATACATTTTAAAGGTAATAAAAAAAAACCTTAATAGGAATTCTATTAAATATTATAAATAGTTATAGTTCTGTACTATAACTGTATGACTCTATGACTGCATGATGAGGTAAAAGATTCACATTTCAATTATTTGAACTTTTATTGCAATTTCGAGTGTTCAACTGTGTGGAACAATTTAAATGTATTTATCTCGGCTAACAGCTAATAATGACGCAAAAGATCACAAATAATGAAAAATCAACAAATATTTAAATTATTATATATAAAAAAAAAAACTCAAACACAAATTGCTGACTCGGCAGATATCTCCTGCTGTAAATTGCAGTTTGGTTTGTTGGTTGGTTTGTTTTTAAAATAAATTGAAGGGAAATTTTTTTAACAGCTAAAAGACGTTAAAAGTTTTTTAACCTCTTTAATCCTTTGAGTGTGTGTGTGTGTGTGTGTGTGTGTGTGTGTGTGTGTGTGTGTGTTAAATGGTTGTCACATTATTGGGTGATGTGTGTGTATTTTTGCAGAGACTTCAGGGGAGCCCAACCTGACCACACCCGACATCCGGGCGACGGGCTCTGGAGCCGAGAGCGGTGAGAAGTTTAAGAAGGCAAGTCCATCTGTGTTTCTTCTGCTTGTTTACGGAACTTAATGAAAAGATTCAGATGATGAAAAGATCATCAGGGCGCGTTTAGTTCTGCAGTCTCCGGCCTTCCACCACCAAATAACATCCCACCCAAATAGAGCGTGGTTAATCATGTATATCGAGTAAGTCTGTTTTTCATTCCATTCGTTGATGGGTGGAATAATAATAAAAAAACAAAACCATTTAAACAATCAGCTCACAGTTTGTGCGTAAATCTAGAGACTAAATTCTGGCATAAACACTTTACGACAGCTAGGGTTTGTTTTTAGCGCACGAAAATAATCTTTGTTTCAGGTACCGCAACCTCGAGGGTCAGTTGCTCTCGATGTCCATATCAATGCTCAAAAAAAGTATTTCTTAAACTTACTAAGCTTCACAATTATATTTTTCTTACCTGATAAAGCTTAAAACATCAATAAAAAAATATTATTATTATTTAAATCAATCTTAACATAGACATACAATCCAACTGTTTAAAATTTTATATATATGTGAAATTTCTTAGATTAATATCACTTTTATAAATCTAGTTCTATCCTTAATATTTAATAGTATCTACTATTATTTAGCATATGCTGTTTTTACTAGAGATCGGGAAAACTGAATTGAATTTGAGGTGGTAAAAATGTTGCTGTTCCTCGATCATCCTGCAGGGGGTGCAGTCTAAACTATTCACACAGCACAGCATCTCCTATGGTAGGACTGAATTATCTGCAAAGTTTTTCCTAACAAAATCTGAAAACAAAAACGAATCGGGATAGTTATAAAATCATGATACTTACGAAATCGCACTATGAATTAAACCGGCACCGAGGTATCGCGATTGCATCGTATCGGGTCGTCTCTGGTGATTCCGGTCCGTACTTTTTACATATTGAAATAAACAAACATACATTACAAACGTCAGACTTGCACACTACACTAGCGGCGGGCGGTTTAAGACGGTCATGACCTTGTACTGGGATCGAGCTTGTAATTTCCCACCTACAACTAGTACAAACCACCGGTAAAATGTCCTCCACTGTGAAAGTTTTTAACTCACCAGCTAGGTGTGGTTTTCTCAACTCACACGTCCATGTTTACTAACTCCTTCGTACGACAAACGGCAGAAACGTACAGCCACGTTGCACCGACACACTCCGTTCACGCTAAACCTATATGATACATGATGTGATTTTTATTGAACCTTCACTTTCTGTGTGAATTATCACAACGTTCTGAAACGCTAATGCTAAGAAGAGCGTAAGTAATGTCTCGTGAACGGTCTCATCGCTGTGCCTTTGAATGCATTTCTGATCTCTTTTCAGCTCCTCGTCCTCCTGAGCGTTTTCCTGCTCCGTGTGCTTCGTGTCGCGTCTCTTCCTGTCTCTCGTTCTCATTCAGAGAGTTCTCTATTTATTTATTTATTTATTTATACAGCAAACACGCTTAAAATATATGAGCGTCATGTGTTGATGAAAGTGTGCTGTTTAACATACACACTGCCACTCGAAAGTTATTGCACCCCTGATGTAGCCTCGAAAAAATGTGAGCGAGAAATGAGAAACAGGCAGCGGCCGACACGCGCAGCGGGTGTGAGACATGTCTTTGTCTCATCAAATCGGGTTTCCCTTTCTTATTTCTCTTTATTCATTGCTTCTATACGAAATAGTGACAGTCACATGACTCACAAGTTTATTCTTATTAATAAGTAGGATTTGATTCGTAGGATAGGATTTATTATATATTGTATAAATAAAGTTTATTATTCACCAGTGGCCATAATAATGGAAACGTTAGTTTTTTTTCCCCTTTTTTTTCTTTTTCTTTTTCCCATATTTTCTCCCTAATTTAGTCGTGTCCAATTCCAGCTAATTCAGAGCATCATTAGGATCCAGGATTGACAGAGATTACGCTTTTCCTATTTAATTATGATTCAGTATTATTTCTTATAGTCTTGTCCCAATACTAATGATTAACCCAGGAACTTGTGTGTTGCATCTTAAAGTTGATTATTTCCCTCTAACCGAATGTCCTGAAGTGTTTTATTCCACTTACGCCACAGTAGTTGATGCCATTTACATATAACAAACAAACAAAAAATGGTGTTACGTTATTAAACCTGCTTGTATGGTGATTCTGCTGTGCCTGTCCCTGTTACTATGGAAACAATGATGGATGAGAATCTCAGGGTGTTAAAAAACTTGAGACTGGCAGTGTGTTTTCGAGTATGACCCTGTGTGTGTATCAGTGATGTGTGTGTGTGTGTGTGTGTGTGTGTTCTGTAAAAACACAGGATTTCCCTGAGCTCAGCTTCATAAAGCTTCCTCTGTTATGAGCATCGGCTCAGTAAAGAAGCTTTAACACGCTTTAACTGCCTCCCTGCTTATTAGAAACTCTGTCAGTTCTGTCAGCCTTTACAGAGAAAAGTGATCGGGAACAAATTAAATTGATTTATTTGAGCTGTAGTGTGAACTGAACAGGAACCAGTTTATACTTGTTAGGAAAAAGTTGCTAATTAAGTGTAGACTATTAAATCTAATAACGAACTAATGTAATCTGGTTAGCTGCCATGGCAGATCCTTTAAAAGTTTGTACACAGTATATAAAACATTTTAAAGTATTTTATAATATGTGCTAAAAGTAATGGAAAACATTTTATGAAATTAACTCCTTTCTTTTTATTGCTTATTCATAATAAAAATAAATTCACTTATTGTATGTTTATATAGTTTTATTTCTTGATCAAAGACATTAATAAAAAAAACTGTCATCATTTTAAACATTCAAAATGAAGACGTTTAACTCATAGATCAAAGATAAAAGGTTGATGTGAGTGGTGATATTTTCATAATTTAAATAACACAATTCAATATAAAAGTGAAATCAAATGAATTCCTTTTGAATTGTATTGTTTATGGATATGGTTTTAATATTTTTTTTTTTATTATTATTATAAATTAAAAAATGTGCTTTAATATATTCTATAGTAAAAGAAATGTTAGTAAATGCAAGAGTTACTATTTAGACACTTTAATTTGTATAAAAATGAATTAAGAATAGTTTAAAACCAAATGAAAATTAAATGTACCAGGTTAATTTGTTTATTTTGTTTGGGTATAGTTTATATACAGTATATGTATACATTTCATTTTTTTAAAGCGTTCGTTTAAAAAGCATTCATAAAAAAGGCTATAATCTTGTAAAACATTGCAAACATTATTTATATCTTGAATAAAAAAAATGCCATTAAAATTTTAAAATGTTAACATTACTTAAATTAATAATAAAAAAAAAATCCATTTTCAAAAATCTGTCATATGTATTTTTATTACCAACACGACAAGATAATGACCTCTGCTAAATGTAAGAAAACAAACAAACAAATGAATGTAAAAAAGAAAAAAAGCGAGAAAAATTAATGGACCATGCATTACCATGTAAAACGTTTAGCAAGAAGTTCTCAGTGTGCAGATTTTTTCTTTTTTTTCGCCGGCCGCTATGTCTTGACCTCGCGTAAGCGCCTCCTCCTTCTCCAGTGTCATGTGATCAGGTTGATTGACAGCTGACTCCGCCTCTCTCTCTCACTCTGCCGTCCCTCAGCAGGGGCTGCTCGGAGAACTCATTTTCATTCAGCAGCAGATCCAGCAGCACGAAGAAGACGTTCGGCGGGCGGCAGTCGGTAGCGAGCCCCGCCCCAGTCGTGCTCAGGCTCCGCCCCCTAGCCAAGCCCCGAAATTCTCCCACAAGGTGACGGTTTATCTCCCAGCACGTCCACTGCAGTCGTTCTCAAGCCAGTCATTAACAAATAAATAAATAAATAAACAAACCCCTACAAACCAGGGAATTTGTTCATCAGCTGAGTCAATTCCCTGTTCTCACGCTCTTTCTTTTTGCCACCTTCATAAATTTGTATCTGTATTAAAATTCCAAATCGTAAATGCAAGTCTAATCGCAGGAGAATCGCTGACTGGCGTGAGAACGCTGATTTATACTCGTGTACCTGCAGACCAGAAGCGTCCCTGCTACGTCTCTAGTCTCTGCTATAAACTTCTCTATTAATAAGTTCTTCATTAGCACTTTTATTAGCTTTAATAATAATAGCTGGTGGATAATGAATCAATTATACTAATGTAATGCATAGTTCGGTAAGTAAGAAGTTGCTTGAGGAACTTAAAAAGGATGAAAAAATGGTTTTGGGGGGATTAATTTGTTTGTTTGTTTGTTTGTTTATTGACTTTGCTGATTTACTTATTTATTCAAAAGCATTTATTTAGCTATTTATTTTATTATTTATTGCATTCCTACGTACTAATTGCATAATTAATTGCATGTTCTGTTTCTGTTTTTAATACTTTTGCTTTTTTTGCTTTTATTTATTTTATTGTTTTTAGCTCACTTTTTTAATTCTACTTTTTCCTAAGTAACATATTCATTTATTTACATCATTTATTTTTGTATGTATTTAATTAATTAATCAAGCATTTCCTGCATACTTATTTGCTCTATTTATTTGTTCATTTAGCATGTTTTATTTGTTTAATTTTAAAAATCTTATGAAAACCTTTTAATTATTTTTTTGTTTTTTATATATTGTTGTATTTATTCAACAATATTTATTCATTATTAGTTTTTTTAACAGTATATTCACTTCCTCATTGACTTATGCATTTAAGTATTTGCATGTTTTATATTAAAGCATTCAACTGCTTTGTAATTTATTTTAAAAAAAATGTGCTCATATACATTTTTTGTTGGTTATTCATTTTATTTATTTATTTATTTATTTATTTACAGTACAGACCAAAAGTTTGGACACCTTCTCATTCAAAGAGGTTGAATTTGTATTATGGCAGGAAAAAAGCAGCAAAGTGAAGGAAATCGAGCGGCCATCATTACTTTAAGAAATGAAAGTCAGTCAGTCGGAAAAACTGGGGAAACTTTGAAAGTGTCCCCGAGTGCAGTCACAAAAACCATCAAGCGCTACCAAGAAACTGGCTGACATGCGACATGACCGCCCCAGGAAAGGAAGACCGAGAGTCGCCTCTGCTGCGGAGGAGAAGTTCATCCCAGTCACCAGCCTCAGAAATCGCAGGTTAACAGCAGCTCAGATCGGAGAGCAGGTCAATGGCACACAGAGGTCTAGCAGCAGACACGTCTCTAGAACAACTGTTAAGAGGAGACTGTGTGAATCAGGCCTTCATGCTAGAAGATCTGCTAGGAAAGCACTGCTAAGGACAGGCAACAAGCAGAAGAGACGCGTTTGGGCTGAAGAACACAAGAAAGAACACAAGAAAGAAAACTCGCTGAATGAGAAGGCGTGTCCAAACTTTCTGTACTGTACGTATGTGTTGAATTATTTCATTATTCTATCTTAATAATAGATTAGCTTTTTTTTATTGGGGAATTAAAATGGTTATTAAAAGTTTGTTAGCCGCAGAGAGCCCAGCCCCTTTCAGTAATTTAAATTCTTCAATTTGGATTACATTATTACGTATTAAAATGTTCCTGGTCATTAGTAAACCATTATCCTTTAGTTACTTGTTATATGCTTATTCTTGAACCAGTTCTGAGTCATGACTGCTTCCAGATCAGCAGTATTTTAATGGAGTGCAAAAGTTTGTGCACCCCAAGAATACTTAAACTAACATCGAATAACAGAAATAGTCAAATCACTTAAAAACCTAAATGACTTCAGCATTGGACAATAATACAATAATTGTAAGTGTTTTTGTACTCCTCACTTCTCTGATGATTTTACATTCTGTCAAGGCGATTTTTTGTTGTTGTTGTGATACGGGATAATCCCACATCACAGTGTCCATGTTTAATTGGTACAAGAGTTGACAATAGAGGAACATTTTTACAACTAAACTCCATAGGGGGTGAAAACTTTTGCACCCCATCAAATGGTCGGCGGATTGTGAGCATTAAGTCCCAGATGAGGACTAAACGCGTCACTGGAGTCACTTCGACAGCCTTTTGTCGTATCGGAATCAGGAATCCCCTCAGCTGGAGTGTGTGGAAGCGAGTGCGGCGCTAACGTGGTGTTAACTGCATGCGGTCGTGTGTTTCCCGGACTGCGTTTTATATGTACACGGCATATAAAACACACCATCTTCTATCAACAGTGTCTCATATGTTCATGTGTGTGTATTAGATGGATAAAAATTTCTTCTCAACCCCAACCGTCCTTCACTCTTCTGTAATTTCTGTGTGTGTGTGTGTGTGTGTGTGTGTGCATCAGAAATGTATTAAAGGTGTGATTTTATTCTCGATAATTCTGCTTTCCTTTACAGGGCTTCTTCCCTTTTCCCTCTTCTCTAACCGGATCATTTAGTCTCGTGGTTTCTTCAGACTTAATTGACCTTTCTGCATTGCCCGGGCTTTACTCCGCTCGGGTGCTGATCGCTGCATGAGGACGGTTACACCTGACCCCAGTGCGAGTCTGGCTGAGAAATGAATTTTTGTGTTTTTGTCTCTTTGTAGACTTCAGATAAGGAGAAAGCCGACCAGCTGCAGGAGGAGCTCCTTCGCACACAGGTAAATCCTCAGCAACACCGCGTGCACTAGGTACGGCAGATAAACCAGTAATCGCCATCATTACCTACATGGGAGTGAGAGTGAAAACTCGGCTCTGAGAGACACAGACACCATCGCAGCACAGACGTGATGTAGCTCAGGTCTAACACGGGTTCTGTGGTTCTTTAGCTGAAGTACCAGCGGATGTTGGAGCGTCTGGAGAAGGAGAATAAAGAGCTGAGGAAAGTGGTGCTGCAGAAAGACGAGAAAGGCATTCATCAGAGGAAAGTCAAGGTCAGATCTCACCCTGTCTAATCTCACGGAGTCTATCACCCTGTCTAATCTCACCAAGTATAATCTCATTGTGTATGATTGCACAGACTCTGATCGCACGCTGTCTAGTCGCACAGACTCTGATCGCACGCTGTCTAGTCGCACAGACTCTGATCGCACGCTGTCTAGTCGCACAGACTCTGATCGCACGCTGTCTAGTCGCACAGACTCTGATCGCACGCTGTCTAGTCGCACAGACTCTGATCGCACGCTGTCTAGTCGCACAGACTCTGATCGCACGCTGTCTTGTCTCACCAAATATAATCTCATTTTGTCTAATTTCTGAGTCTGACCTTACAGCATAACTGATTCTTTCTTTGTCCTGCCTTCCTTAAGGTCTTTCTTTGCTTCTCACGCACCCCCGCCCCTCCCCCCGTCTTTCTCCCCCTCTGTCTATTGGCTCGGTTTAGCCAAACTGAATCAATCAAACTCGACAGAGTGTTTAATCATTTTCTCACTCAAACACACTGTGTGTGTAACAGCTGCCAGGATGATGATTAAGTGTCCTCTCTCCTCTGTGCAGAAGTCGTTGATTGACCTGTACTCCGAGGTCCTGGACATCCTTTCAGATTACGATTCCAACTACAACACTCAGGATCACCTGCCGAGGGTCAGTACTCACTGTGAACACACCTCTCACAACACCATAGAGTTTACAAGATAAGGACCAGACCTGAGAGTGTTTCAGCATGTGTGTGTGTGTGCTAAAGTGGGCGTGTCCTAACGGTTGTTGTTCAGGTGGTGGTTGTAGGCGACCAGAGCGCAGGAAAGACCAGCGTGCTGGAGATGATCGCTCAGGCGCGGATCTTCCCTCGAGGCTCGGGAGAGATGATGACTCGGTCTCCTGTCAAGGTGAGCAACACGGCCCCCGGGCCCTCCTCCTCACCTGGAGGACACCTGTGAGGAAAGTGGGTGGAGTTAAACAGTTCAATGGGGGAGGAGCTAGATTAAGAGCACTGTTACTAGAGGATGATCAGTTCTCTGTTTCAGATAAAGTGGCTGTGGATTTTTTTTTGGTAAATCTTGTTAATAAATTAGATGTAGAGTTTTAGTCATGTGACTAGTCATTAGTCGGCGTTTTAAACAAGAAACACTTTGAGTGGCTGAGCTGATAACGCTTCTGTCAAAGCAAAATCTATCTGTCTGTCTCTGCCTACCTTTTTTGTTTTTTTTTTCTTCCTTTCTTCCTGAAATATATCCATCAATCTATGAATTAGTCTGTAGGTACGTCTCTGGTAACGTTTGTTTTATATAACACTTATTTATTCATTTCTTTATGTATGTTGTGTAGGTGACTCTGAGTGAAGGTCCACATCACGTGGCCATGTTTAAAGACAGCACCCGGGAGTTCGACCTGGGAAAAGAGGACGATGTAGGATTAGATTCTTCTTCTTCTTCTTCTTATTAGACTTTAGTGTATTTAGATCTTTGCTAGACTGATGTTGTTGTTGTTGTTCTTCTTTAGCTGGCAGCACTGAGGCGTGAGATCGAGCTGAGGATGAGGAAGAGTGTGAAGGACGGCCAGACAGTCAGTCCTGAGGTGAAGACATACTTCACACACACACACACACACACACACACACACACACACACACACACACACACATACATACACACAATTAAATATGTCGCATTTTAACCATGATTGTTGTTCCTGCAGACGATCTCGTTAAGTGTTAAAGGCCCCGGGATCCAGAGGATGGTTCTAGTGGACTTACCAGGAGTGATCAGTGTAAGCGCAGTGTAACAATCCCGACCCAGGAGTGTGTAGTGAGCCGCACTCCCGCTCCTCTACCGTAACATACCATAACATAACACACATATACTGTATATGTAAAAATTTTTTTTAAATAAATAATGTCTATTTAAAATCTGTCAGGCAAAATGTAACAAATTAATAGGACATGAAATATGGAAAAAAAAAAACATTTTAATAATATAAACAAGCAAAACAAAAAGACACACGAGTTATTTTGTTGATGACACAAAAACAGCAAAGCTTAATAATAATAATAATAATAATAAAAAGAGCTGCATGTATTATTAAATATATCTGCGTTAATATGATTATTCATCATTATGATCCTTTGAGGTAAAGAGCATAGAGTACATGTTTAAGGTCAAATGTAGGTCACATGATCTAGAACATGTCAATAAGCAGCGTACAGGGTCGTCATGTTCCAGACATGTTTATAGACATCTGAGTTCGATGTTGTTGATGTTCAGCTTTGTGTGTGTGTGTGTGTGTGTGTGTGTGTGTGTGTGTGTGTGTGTGTGTGTGTGTGTGTGTGTGTGTTACAGACGGTGACCGCTGGCATGGCTGTAGACACTAAGGAGACGATTTTCAGCATCAGTAAAGCCTACATGCAGAACCCAAACGCCATCATCCTGTGTATTCAGGGTGAGCTTTTATACACACACACACACACACACACACACACTCCTGATCTCCTGTGTGTGTGTTTTTCCCCTCACTAAACACTCCTCTCGGTCTCACTGTCTCTTTCTCTCTCTCTCTGTCTCTCTCACACTCTCTCTCTCTTTCTCTTTCAGACGGATCGGTTGACGCCGAGCGCAGTATAGTCACTGATCTGGTCAGTCAGATGGACCCTCAGGGAAGGAGGACCATCTTTGTCCTGACCAAAGTGGACCTGGCTGAGAAGAACCTGGCGAGTCCGAGTCGAGTGAGTGTCCGATGTCCCGTCTCTTGTCGGGATTGTGACGCTGCAGAGCTAGCTACACGTCCAACTTTATATACGTAACACAACACTGATGCCGCAGGCTCCTTACATACACGTACAAGAAACATGGAACATAACCCCTGTGAATGAGCCGTTACCATGGCAACCATAGTTTATGTCAAATCTTCACGATAAATGATCCGAGTGTGAATCTGACCGCATTCACCTCACAAACATGTCGCTCCATTCCTAACCACCAGGTGGCGACCTTCACACACGCCTCTGAAAGGAAGAGGCGCTTGTTGTTGAGCGCTGGCGGTGATCTAATTTCATCCATAATAATTAAAAGAAAACCGATTATTCATTGCTCTTATTCTCCTGATGTGTGTGTGTGTGTGTGTGTGTAGATCCAGCAGATCATTGAAGGCAAGCTGTTTCCCATGAAAGCTCTCGGCTACTTCGCTGTCGTCACCGGAAAAGGCAGCAGCAGCGAAAGCATCGACTCGATTAAAGACTACGAAGAGGATTTCTTCAGGAAGTCCAGGTTGTTAAGGTGGGAATCAGGTGCTGTCCGATTACATCACCACGATAGTCTTGAATCCTGACTAAACACTCCACGTGTAATACAGTACACGCACACGTCAAGTTAATAAAAACTGAATGCATTGTCATCGATTCTAAGTGCTTGATGTAGGGGCGGGGCCACACAAGTAGGTCACATGACTATAGCATGTACCTGCAGTACTTTGCAAAAGTGTTAGGCACATGCAAAAAAAATGCCGTAGAGAAAAAAAAAGACAACTATAAAACCAAAGTAAATGAAACAGAAAATGAAAACTGCACATCTGCAGACAAATGAAGTCAGTAGTTTGTAGTCAGTAATTTATCTCATCAGAATATTTGCCCAAAAGTCTCTGGGATAATAATTAAAGATGTTTTCTGGCAAATATGAGACGAGCCTTTGTGTTTTTTTTTTTTGGTCAGCGGTGGCTTTTACTTTGGAACTCTCTCATGGAGATCATATCATATCCGGGCCTGCGGTTGGTTTCTGTTTTAAAGAAATACGTAACTTCTGCGCTGTTCTGCCACGCTCTCTCTACAACGTGACTGCTGTAGTTGTAGTGTTGTGGCGAGTGATTGCGTCTCTGAACGGTGATGTCACACGCCTGTGTGCAGGGACGGGATGCTGAAGGCCCACCAGGTGACCACGAAGAACCTGAGCCTGGCCGTGTCCGACTGCTTCTGGAAAATGGTGCGGGAGTCTGTGGAGCAGCAAGCCGACGCCTTTAAAGGTGAACACCACACATTGTAGAACATTTATCAGGGATTAATTCACATTTCGGACATTTATTGGCAAATATTTTAGAACTTTCCTCCGAAGGAAGAAGTTTTGTTTTGGATAAATAACATAAAATGATTGTTGTTTATAAAATTAATTAATTAATAATCTCACCTGTTACTGAGATTTGGATTACTCTCATTTAGTACAAGAGATAAATAAATATAATAGCCATTTCTCTGATTCTGACTTTTTATGAGTTTTAAATGAATGTTACAAAGTGCTACCTTTGGAGATGGAGATGCTTTCCATAAAATAATTGTGACCTTACGGAAAACATCATATTAACAATTGCAGGAGTGCGTTTAATCCGAGTGTTCCCCACGAATGAGCGGTTACCATAGGAACATGTAAGGGATAATTAGGATGAGGATCACCAGGGACGCCCGATACGATATTATCACGATGCCTGGATGCTGATTTGATTTGTATTGCGATTTTATAAATAAAACAAACAAACAAAAAATTAGCAAATAATTTGCTTCTACCGTGATGGCTGCCAATATGTGACTTGTGTGAAGCGCTGCTCCCGTAGGATTATACAGGAACAGCAGCGTTTTACCACTTCGAATGCAAACATGTATACATTTTTGTTTTCCCCTAATAGAAACGTTCACGTATCGTTCTAAATCCGCGACGTTTCGCTGTCAGAAAATGAACCCCCTCCTTCTGACCAATCAGAACCTCGACATCGCTTAACCTCGCTCCGGTTTAATCGCACTCCAGGACGCTGTAGAAATCCTCCACACCAATTAGCCGGCGTCTCCTATTAACGGCGTGCTGCTAGATTTATTACCTGATGGTGGGACGCGCCCGAGCCTTTGTGTGTCCGATCGATGGGAGCCGCCGCGCCGGGGGCCGGCCCGATAACCAGAGCAATTAGCGTCAGCTCTATTGTGCGGCCCAGACAGCTTAGCCCGCGTGTCCCAGGGCCGGCGCTCCCACAGGACCGAGGCGGGACGCTGATATAGAGCACGTCCGACTGCAGGGGCATTGATCAGGGCCAGAGTGCTGCATCTGCAGGCCCTCAGGGACACGAGGTGTGAGGAGGAGGAGGGAGGGGAAGACCTCCAAATATATATATATACATGTCCTGTCCTTCCTGGAGAAGTTTCAGACCTACTTTCTTCTTGCTGTTTTCTTTCTTTCTTTTCTTTTTTTCTTTTTTTTTTTTGTAAATAAACCACGGCTGTAATCAAGAGTTAACGAGTTAAGAAAAAGACGACTTTGATCACATCTCCTGGTTTTTCCTGAGATTTTTTATTTGAATAAAAAATAGTCCAGTCTGACGTTGAAGAAGTTTCTAGAACCGCAGGTCAGACGATAGTGCAGGTTTGTATTCATGATCTGGTCCCAGTAAGGTCACCGTTTCCATGGCAACAACTCGTGTGCATGTACGTGTGGAAGGAGCCTCCAGTTTTAGGACTGTGTATTAACATTGGGTTTTCTGGAATTTTCTTGTCTTAAAATGGACAGCGTCAAAAAAGACAAATGTTCATATCCGCTGTGATAAATGTGAGAACAGGAACGAACAATCTAACTAAACTATAATCAGTATTCAATTGTTTTCAGATCATTTTCTTCGCCGTGCTGCCTGTTGATGCGCGAATAGTTTAGAGTGCACCACCTGTGGGATTACAGAGGAACTGCAGCATTTTACATTTACACATTGAATATAAAACATTTAAAACACGTATTTTGGAGACACTGCGGTGATGCATGAGTCGCCACCGGAAAGAATCACAATACTGAGCAGTCATTCTGAATAAAAACTCGCCTTCACTCATCTCTCTATCTAATTAAGTAACAAGCTGTCTACAACTATAAATGTAGCTACAAACGGATAAAAATGTTCTCCAGTTATTGAAATTGTAATTCATAGCAAAGTGTAGAGGAATAAAACTCTCCAGGAAAGTAATGACCGTCAGCCTGGTTACAGCAGCTCCGCCTCTCCACGCTGCACTGACACTGAATTAAAAACGGATCTAACAATCACAAATCATGCCAGAATGAGCATACTGGAAGGAAGGGCTTTTTTCTTCTTTTTACATACAAGTTTGTCATGGTTTTCCTGAAGAACAGTCCTGGTCACGTGTTAAAATATTCCTTCAAGTGAACGGTAACGGATTCTGCAGGTAAAGAAGAGACGTAAAGTCACACTCAAGACTTTTTAATCAAAGGAGATTCATGTAGGACGGCTGCTTGAAAGATGGTGAAAAATCACATGATTTTTTTTTTTTTTCATTTGTTTAAATGAATGTTCCAGGTTTCATGTACACGTCCAAATATTAACATAGCAAAAAATTAAATATGACGAGCTGAATAAACACGGCAGCTTGCAGAGAGTATAAATAATAATAATAATGATAATAATAATAAAAGTAATAGAAGAAACAAATTTAAACAAATATGTAATAAATATTTTTTGATGAGAAGTAGTAGTGTAAAAACCACACAAAAACAAGTAACGTTTCATGTAAAGAAAGTTAGATCAGAATGTTGTCTAAAATATTTATTATATTAATTGTAATTAGTTATGGATGATTAATTGCTTAACGATGAATTCTGCGTCCTCATCCGACAGCGTCTCGCTTTAACCTGGAGACCGAGTGGAAGAATAATTACCCCCGGTTACGGGAGCTGGACCGGGTGAGAGCCTCTCACACACACGCACACGCACATACTCACACACTGTGTGTCCTGGTATCAGTGGTGGTAGAGTTTTGTAGTTATGTTTACAAAGTTAACTAAAGATTTTTATCTGTTTCTCTTTATTGCGCAGAACGAGCTGTACGAAAAAGCCAAGAACGAGATCCTGGACGAGGTGATCAGCCTGAGCCAAGTCACTCCCAAACACTGGTGCGTCTCGTTTTGTGCTTTTCTCATGTCAGCTTTTTAGTCCCTGCTTCTGGTCAGACTGAACAAGAAGCAACACCTTACCCACAATCCTTAACCCTTATTTCCATTATATATTCATTAGAAATATACAGTGAGAAAGAGACTCGTATGGGCAAAGACTAAAATGTCCCAGTCATAACGTCCCGTTTATTCACCATTTATTAAAACTCACTGTGGCTGCTGTGATGATCTGCGTTTTTTTCCTTCTTTTGGGGAGTGCATGTTCTTATTAAGAAACCTGATTTAGTCGTGCAGTTCTGGCAACCCTGCATCTAATCCCTTTCACAGCAACATACACCCGCATTAAAGCCATATGTACGATCTCGCCTATTAAAATTCCACCAGTTCTGACAGATCGTTCAGCGTGAAAAGAGACAGGCGTTTGTGCCTCTACCTCGGGATTTGCAGAGCCCGGAGCATGGACGTGTAGCTCCTGAACCCGAAGCCCCGAGGATCGGCTAAACGGAATAGATCAGATGTGTGTAGCGTCTCCACAGAGCTTCATCATCCTCTCAGATCGATGCTATGATGAATAGCCGCGGGCTGCTTTCCTCTGCCTATTGGAGGCGCGCGCATCGACATGCCATAGTCGAACAAAGCAAACAGGAAATAGTGAAATATGAGCTGTCCTGGATGATAAATGAGCCTCACACACACATACACACACGTGCATGTTCATGCACATGCACTCTCTCTCTCACACAAACACACACACACAAATAAAAATGTGTTGCGGTTTGTCCGGAGAGCAGCTCGCGTCACTGAGTTGGTGTTGATTGACATGATTGACATCCAGGCTGATGTTGTGCTCTCAGGGAGTCCATCCTGCAGAAGAAGCTCTGGGAGAGAGTCTCTACTCATGTCATTGAGAATATCTACCTTCCTGCTGCTCAGACCATGGACTCGGGCACCTTCAACACCACCGTAGACATCAAGCTCAAGCAGTGGACGGACAAGCAGCTGCCGCACAAAGCGCTAGAGGTAACGTCCAACCAATAGCCACGAGGATATTTAAGCACACTTCATGCTTTATGTCTTGCCTTATTTAATAAATAATCAAAAATAAACCTCAACTCAAGATTTCTCTCAAACCCCTGCAAGTTTTCAGAACTTCACAAAAACTATTAACATTATCTTACTCCTCCTACAATTTGTCAAAATGTCTTAAAAAAAAAAAATAAATAAATAAAAGGTTTCTCTCAAACCCCCCTACAATTTAAGACTTCCCAAAAACTCTCTTAAACCCCCTGCAACTTGGCAAGACCTCTCAAGAACTGATAAATTTTAGGGGGTTTGAGGGAAATCGTATCAGTTCTTGAGAGATCTTAAATTTTAAGGGGTTTGAGGGAAATCGTAAGATCGCTTAGGACCTGCTAATATTTCTCTCAAACCCCCTGCAACTTGGCAAGATCGCTCAAGAACTGCTAAGATTTCTCTCAAGCCCCATACAATTTGTTAAGACTTCCCAAAAACTCTTTCAAATCCCCTGCAACTTGGCAAGACCACTCAAGAACTGTTAGGATTTCCCTCAAACCCCCTAAAAATTGTTAAGAACTCTCAAGAACTGCTAATATTTCTCTCAAACCCCCCCTACAACTTGGCAAGACCACTCAAGAACTGATAGGATTTCCCTCAAACCCCCTAAAATTTGTTAAGAACTCTCAAGAACTGCTAATATTTCTCTCAAACCCCCCCTACAACTTGGCAAGACCACTCAAGAACTGATAGGATTTCCCTCAAACCCCCTAAAATTTGTTAAGAACTCTCAAGAACTGCTAATATTTCTCTCAAACCCCCCCTACAACTTGGCAAGACCACTCAAGAACTGATAGGATTTCCCTCAAACCCCCTAAAATTTGTTAAGAACTCTCAAGAACTGCTAATATTTCTCTTAAACCCCCCCTACAACTTGGCAAGACCACTCAAGAACTGATAGGATTTCCCTCAAACCCCCTAAAAATTGTTAAGAACTCTCAAGAACTGCTAATATTTCTCTCAAACCCCCCATACAACTTGGCAAGACCACTCAAGAACTGATAGGATTTCCCTCAAACCCCCTAAAAATTGTTAAGAACTCTCAAGAACTGCTAATATTTCTCTCAAACCCCCCCTACAACTTGGCAAGACCTCTCAAGAACTGTTAGGATTTCCCTCAAACCCCCCCACAATTCCAATATTCAATGTATTTAATAAATTAAGCATTAAAAACAAAACATAAATATATAATAAAATATGTGCAAAATAATAATATTAATAATAATGTAGTGTTTGATACTGTGAGGATAAAAAAAAAAATTACAACAATATTTTATCAAATATAATAATTATAATAAAACAATATAAATTAAGCACAAAAAAGAATAAATTGTAGCATAAATTTCTAAACAGGATTTTTCATTAAATGTTTTTATTTTGAGCAAAAAAAATATAAAGAAAAAAAATACAAAAATCAGAACAACAACAACAACAACAAAAAAACACCACCACAGTTCTGCAGTTGTACGAGTACACATTATTAACTTTGCTATGACCTCATTATTTAACTCACGGACAGTAGGAGTATTTTTATGTTCCTAATGTCGGCAGCTCTACAGCGCTGTGCAAGTGTGTATACCGAGCCAGTGCTCTAACACTAGTGTGTGTTCGCTCGGCATGGCGGCGGCGTGCAGGTGGCGTGGGAGACGCTGCAGGAGGAGTTCGCTCGCTTCATGGCCGAGTATAAAGGCAAAGACCAGGACGACATCTTCGACAAGCTGAAGGAAGCGGTGAAGGACGAGAGCATCAAGAGGCACAAGTGGAACGAGAGAGCCCTGGACAGTTTGGTAAAACACACCACACGCTGCGTCTAAACTCCGCCCACTCATACCCTATTAGCATATCATATCCTATTAGACACCTTACATGAGACACGCCCTAATGCACGCAGGTGTGGTGACAGTGAGCCAATAAAAGAATTGGCCAAGAATTCAGCCAGGGAAGAAAAAAAAACAAAAACATTTTGGTGAAGTTGAAGGTAAAAGAATGAGATTTAAAGTACGCAGTTCGCAGGTTTGTGCTTGGTAGGATTTTGCACAATTTAAGATTAATGTTAATATTATTTTAATATATATATATATATATATATATACAAGTAATTAAATAAATAAATAAATACGTTTTCAAAGATAAGAACAGTCAGACTTTTTTGGTTTTTAAACGCAATTTTTGCAATTTGCACAAAAGAAATGTACATAAAATTAAAACTGAAAAAGAAAAAAAGTTTCAGGTGAAATAGATGGTCGTTTTTGAAATCTTTTGTTTTGATTTAGGTTGAAATGAAATATAAAAATATATATAAATAGTAATGTGTTCAGAATTTATATGTATTATTTCTAACATTCTATTAATACATTTAAATTTTTTTTATAATTATTTATTAATATTTTCTTTTTATTTAAACGCAACAGTGCAATTTGGCTGGAAGTCGCTTTCCTACAACGTTGCACCAAACACAGCGTTTTATTCCTGTAACATCGGTTGCAGAGACTCGTCACACCTTTCTTACGTGAGATTTCTCTTCTCAGCGAGTGATCCAGCACAACGCTCTGGAGGATCGCTCCATCACGGACAAGCCTCAGTGGGACGCCGCCATCCAGTTCATGGAGGAGACGCTGCAGGCTCGCCTTAAAGACAGTGCGTTCCTCACCGCCGGATATCTCTATCCTCCTCATCCTCTTTCTTCCTCTTCGTCTTTTTTCTCGGCTTCACTTTTTCATGTCGCAAATTATTTTCACTTAAGTGTTGATTTTTCTCAATTTTAATGTTAATTGAAATAAAGATACTTGTACACCGTGCACTCGAAGGGAGATGTGGACGCTTTATATTTTATTTATTTTAAAAGTCATTTCAAAACATCTCTACTACACGTGTGCAATATATCTCTTGGAGGAAACTGTTTATTCATGAAAATAGCTCTGTACTATTGTAAGAACTTTTTAATGTAGTTTAGTGTATTATGTGTTTAAAAGGACCTTTAAAGAACATTATTCATTATATTTTATTATTTTAATAAATCCTTTTATAAAAGTGTGTTATCATTTGTACTCTTGTGCAAAGTACGTAAGTGCGCTTGAAGCAAGTTTAGAGGAAGTTTGAGCCTTTAGATTTAATAAAATATATTTTTTGTACACACGAGGGGAAAATCTACTGATGTATTATTACTGTTTATTTTTTAAAAATAATATGCATGTATATGTTCAGGGTATACTTAATGCATGCATGCTCTATGAAGCGTGAACTTCACAGCATTTAAAACAAGGTAATACTGTAGAGGATTTTCTTAGAACGGTGTATGGTGTGTTTATTTATTTGTTTATTTATTTGTTTATTTATTTATAAATCCTGTGCTTTACCCCTCAGCTGAGTCTGTGATCGCGGACATGGTGGGACCGGACTGGAAGCAGAGATGGCTAAACTGGAAGAATCGCACACCCGAGCAGGTTAGCGAGAATGTTTGTTTGTTTTCTCTCGCTCTGTAACGAGGCCGCGGTCGTTCGCGGCTGTGTTCTCAGAGGCATACACGCGCTCTCTCTCTCTCTCATGTTAATCACAGCAAGGCACTAGTCAATCACGCGTGTCTGCAGGTGTAAGTGGGTGGATAGCGCTTTCCTCTGACTGTTTCTATGAGTGTTTTCGGCTCGGAGGGAGCATGTGATCGCATTTGCTCGTGCGAAATGGCTATGACTAAATTATGACCCTGAGCCAACTGTATTGCAGTAAGCTTTGTTTCAATATGAAAATGTTGTAATGATTCCCAAGTCTCCGGAGCAAAGCTGAACGGACCACGCCCCTTTCTGTATAAAAACAGATCTGGATAATTTTAAGCTCTAAACAGATGCCCTTGACATTGGCTCATGCACGTTTCTCTCAGCACGTCCGTAACGAAACCAAGAACGAGCTGGAGCGTCTGCTGAAGCTGCACGAGGACCACACGGCGTACCTGGCCAACGACGAGGTCACCACCGTGCGCAAGAACCTGGAGGCGCGCAGCGTGGAGGTGGACCCGGTGCTGGTCAGTGACCTCCTGAACTACCCACTTAGAAAGTCGTGAGTGTGTGTGTGTGTGTGTGTGTGTGTGGACTGATTCAGGTGTGTTTGCTTTAGATTAAGGACACGTGGCACCAGCTGTACCGACGTCACTTCCTTCAGAAGGCCCTGTCCCACTGTAACCTCTGCAGACGGGGTTTTTACTACTACCAGAGACACTTTGTAGACTCAGAGGTACGAGTCAAAGCCAAAACGTTTAACCAGATTGTTTAAGTTCTCAGCCCTGAGATGACGAGCTCTTCTGCTCCGTGTTCCAGCTCGAGTGTAACGACGTGGTCTTGTTCTGGAGGATTCAGCGGATGCTGGGCATCACGGCCAATACTCTGCGACAGCAGCTCACCAACACCGAAGGTGCGTGACGGAGGACCGAGCGAACACCCGGCGCGCTCGTGGCCATGTCCGTTTGAGAAGCTGATGTGGGTTTTGTCGTTGTCACAGTGCGCCGCTTGGAGAAGAACGTGAAGGAGGTGCTGGAGGATTTCGGCGAGGACGGCGAGAAGAAGCTGCAGCTGATCACGGGGAGGAGAGTTCAGCTGGCCGAAGACCTCAGTAAGTGCAATACACACATTTTCTTTTTCTTTTCTTTTCTTTTTTTTTTTTTTTTTAAATACATGCTTACTGTGGACACAAAACATATTTATCCAGATTTTATAAGCTTGAATTAACGCAAGTGACTTAAAAAGAAGAAAAGAAAAAAAAAAAAAAACACCTTAAGATGTGGACGCTCATGGAAAAATAATCAATCTCCGTGTAAGAATAAAGAGCTACTTTGCATTTTCTCAAGTTTGTAAGTGTAAATTAGTTTAGCTAAACCTAATTGGTTAATCGCAAAATATCTCATCAGCTGGAATTTAATTCTAATCACTTACGATGCATCGTTTTCATTACCTTGAACGTTAAAATTGTAACTATGAGCTTGTCGTTCAGCACAAAAAAGAAAGGGTAGTAAAGTTTGTGCTAAAGTTTATTTATTTCAACACTTTCCAATCAATCAATCAATCAAATAAATAAATAAATAAATAAATAAACCAGTCAAACAAAGGCGACAGGTTTTGTCTCAGACGCTCAGCTTTCTCTCAGTCGGACATGTCAATATCAACACACTGCACCTTAGAGGATCCGGTTGTTTAACGTTTAGGTCGCGTGGCTGCTCGATGTCGCCACCTAGCATCGAGCGAGAGTATCGCGTCATGCGTCATCGGTTACCAACAATAAGTGAATTATTCAGTTGATTGTCACGTGTACCTTTAGCGCGCAGTGAAATTATTTATTCACATATAGCATTTAGGAAGCTGGAGTCAGAGCGCAGGGTCAGCCAGCACACAGCGCCCCCTGGAGCAAACACGGTTAAGGGCCGTGCTCAAAGGGCTCAACTTGTATATAAAAAAAATAAATAAATAATAATAATAATAATAATAAAAAAGTGCAGTTTGTACTGAATACGTCGGACTTGAAAATTTGTATGTTATAACGTCCAGTACCAGTCGGAAGTTTAGATTAATTTTCTACATTCTAGAATTTTTTTTAAATAACACACATGGCATTAGGTAATCAAAATACCAACAATAACAGTCAGTTTGTTATTTTAAGACATGAAGGTCGGCGGTTCTGGATCAGTTCGCACAAGAACAGTATTGTGTGTCGAGTGCGTTTGTAAACCCCATCGAGCTCCGTGATGAAACCGTCTCTCATGAAGACCTTCCCAGGAAAGCGAGACCAGAACTTACTGCTGCAGACGAGACGTTCATTTAGAGTCACCAGCCTCAGAAATCACCAATTAACCTCAAGCAGCATCTCAGATTAGAGCCGTTATGAAGCTTTACAGAGCAGAAGGAGCAGATATATAAATCTCATATACATCAACTGTTCAGAGGAGATTATTGGATAAACGCCTTCAGTATTGACTCACAGTGTAGAAAGAGATATAAAAAATCAGGGAAATGGGAGCAGGAACTGTTATTTAATGTAGGGTCTAAATGTTGAAAAGTGAAACATAGAGTAAACGTGTAAATAAATGCGTCAGGGAATGTGTTTAACTGGTGAGAGAAATAAAACATTTTCAAGGAAACAGAAAACTTTGAAACGTGTCGTTAAAGCACAGGTAAGTACACACACACACTCGCACACACACACACACTCACTCTACGTATACGATATATAAACAGAACACATTTTTTTTCCATTCAAAATAATAGAATGAGATTTAAATCGGTGCATCCTTTAAAAAAAAAAAAAAAAAATCTAATAAAATAATAAAAGTGACTGATGGAGTGTCACTTGTTGAGAACCACTAGAGGGCAACGTCATTCTGCAGATCACTCATTCCTCAGCGTGACGCTCCACAGTCATCAGGGTCCCGCTGTGTCTCGGGTTTTAAATCAGTCCGAGTGACTTGTTCTGCTCGAGAAACTCAGAAGCGTGTGAGTTTGTGACGAGTGAATGGAATGAAGACGGTGTGATTGGGAACAACGCTGAGAAGTATAGAGAGGGAGGTTGAGGAAGAGTAACGGTTAGAGGAGGAATTTACCGATTGGAAAGCTGACATGCCCAAGCTTGAACACACACACACACACACACACACACACATATATGGTTCAACGCACATAACTGACCATGTGAGTGGCATTTTGTCAGCTAACAGAAACCCGGCTTATAGATAATGAGCATCTGGGTCATAAAGACTGACCTGTTCAGCGATTAAGTGGCATTAATTGTATGACTATACTGTTCCTACTATACTGTTCCATTCACAGAGTTCTCTGTAACATCACATGAGAGTGATGTGAAGTAACTGTAGGAGAGAAACAAAAAACACGCCGTTTAGCGACACTGTAATAAAAGTGAACCCGCGTTCGGCTAATCATGCAGAAACGTAGCCACGGGCTATCTTGTGGTGCGCTCGTGGTTAGACGTGGTTAGAGAATGCGCAAACAAGCGTTTCACCTGCTCACACACACTCTCTCTCTCTCTCTCTCTGTCTCTCTCTCACAAACACACACACTCTCACACACCACTGTACCCTGAGCACTAAGCCATGACGCTGACCAGAAGACAAACACAGTGATCAGTGTGTTCAATGAATCGTGCTCATGAATGCACATGCTTGTGTGTGTGTGTGTGTGTGTGTGTGTGTGTGTGTGTGTGTGTGTGTGTGTGGCTGTTTGCTGACACGTGATACACACTCTGTCTTTATAGTGTGTGTGTGTTTGCAGAAAAGGGTGTGCTGCACAGGATCACCAGCGATCCGATGACTGATGATTCTGGGTCAGGGTGCTCATTTAAGCGCGTGTCGCGTCAGGAATTGAACGTCACCTCTACGGAAAATAATCAGCGCTGTAGTGGTGCGATGTAGCCGAGTTGGAGTGAGCGGCGTGTAACGCTGCAGCGAAGCCAGAAGTGCTTTATTCCACTCATACTAGGCTTAAGGAAGTGGCTTGTCGCACCTTTTATCTGTTTATAGCTATTCATTGTTATTAAACCTTAGTTTGCTGTAAACGAGCTGTTGCTATGGAAACGGTGACGTACACTGATATAAACCTGCCTTGCCGTCCCAGGAAATCAGAATCACCACAGCAGTTCAACACCACGGCAGTGTAATGTAAGGCGGCAACGTGAGATATTAAATGTTATCATGCAGGAAGTGTCGTTTGTCCTCAGTCACTCAGACGCGCTTCACGATGAATCCCAACGTCTCTCGAGTCATCCCTTGGGCTTGGGAGCTGATTTTTACAAAGCCATGGCGTGTTTCCTGCGCTGAGCTCATCAGATAGGCAGGAGGAATTCCTGGGCCTGCCCGGCCTTGCTGCACGACCTGCACGTGCTCCTGCCGGGACGTCCATGCCGGAGCGTGAGCCTTGCCGTGGGGCCGCGCGATTCCTGATAAAATGTGAATCATGAATTTTCTCCATGGGAACTCAGATTGCGATTCTTTAACGCGGTTTTCATTTTTTTTTTAAAAAGCAATGACATTTATTGCACTCGAGTAAAAAAGAAAAACATGCTTCAGCAAATGCAACAAAAACATCTAATGAAATATACACCAAACCGTTTTTTTTTTTTTTCTTCAAACCATTACTCATGAATTGTGTGGCCAGTCTACTGTCTAGATTCCCGGCTACGGATGTCTGTAGCGTTATCCTGGGCCTGAAACATGTGCTTTCTTTGCCCCAAGCCTGAATCTGAATCTGAATCTGCTACCCCTGACTTAAATCAAAAAACAAAAAAATTAAGAAAAAGAAGAAGACTTAGATACCCCCCCCACAATCTCCATTTTAAAAGCGTAGCGTTTTAGCGTCAATGGTAAACACAGCAGCACTTCTTCTTTATTTTTAAATGAGTTCAAGATGTAAGCCTAAAGACACAAGTAGCCGTTTTAAGATAAATACCGTACAGTACGTCACTCATCAACGCTAGCTCGTTGACGAACACTGAGGCGTCCATGATTATTATTGTCCACTTGTATTTCGACATAGTTCCCGTTCAGAGGTGAGCACTTGAGTAAAAGTAGAAATTCCTTTAGGGCAAGTGAAAGTAGAAGTGTCCAAGTGAAAGTCCATTTGCATGAGTACCTGAGTAAAAGTACAGAAGTTTTTATCTTGCATTAGCTCACAGTAGCCTTTTTTACCCAGAACAGTCAGCAGGAGGCAAAATTCAAAAAGTCCAATTTGTCCTACAATTTGTTCATGAGTCCAACAAACATCGTCTAGGTGCTAGGATACTAACGCAATTGGCTATAAAAAAAAAAAAAAAAAAAAAACTCGGCTAACGTTAAAGAAGTGTATCGTTGATGTCAGTTAGATAGACGTGTTAGGGATGGGGTGGAAAAAGAAAACCTGGATAAAAGACAAAATAATTCCGTATAGAGAAAAGTAAATCAAGTCGGACAATTTAAATACAATTTTTTCTTTTATTAGGAAGCTACTTTCTGATCAGAAATTTCAAGCCGATCAGAAAGAAGTGTAGAAGCATCTCGCTGGGGTTTCTGAGAGGGACGATGGAGAAGTGATTTGCACAATTGCAGAGAAATCTTAAACATGCGTAAATTGTTCCCCATTTATCATTTAATATTATTATTATTAAACAATTATTGTGGACGCTGCAAGCAGATTGCTCGAGCCCGTGCGGTTGAGACGGGGTTAAAACCGAGAGGGGCAGTGAATCACCTGTGAGCTGTTGGAGCATGCTCTTTCATCCCTCCCCTCTGCTCCCTTTTGGGATTCTGCCCCGTGGACGTGCGCTACAAACGCCGATGAGTCAGCGGGCGTGAGATTTATGAAGCAGACAGGCCCAAGGCAGGGCCAGCGGAGTCAAACCCGGCTCACAGGCGGCCACGGGGGCCTGTCACAGGTGCAGGGAGCTGAGCGCATGACCTCGTCCTCACCTGGCTGAGTGTTTAAAGAGAACGCGGGGGAGAGAGAGAGAGAGAGAGAGGTGGAGATGGGTTGCAGTGTGTAATGGGTACTTCCCTTAACAAAGAGAAAATTCCACCCCCTGCGGCTCAGTTCGGTGTTTGCCTTTACTCGCAGCCAGGTAGGTAAAGAGCTGCTCCTGTTTCACACCGCAGGGGAGTGTGCGTGTGTGTGAGAATGTGTGTGAGTGTGTATGTATATGTGAGAGACTCGTAGAGTTGCGCAAGCTGGACTGCGTTCAGACTTGCCGCATTTGCAGCTCGCTCTGGGTGGGTGGATTGACAAACTGTGTGTGTGTGTGTGTGTGTGTGTGTGTGTGTGTGTGTGTGTGTGGCGTGTGCCAGGGCAGCTGCATGGCACCAAGCCCGTACTGCTAATGTGTAACCTCAGGCACATCAAGAGGACCATTCCGCTTTTTTTTTTTTTTTTGCTCTTTATAAAAGCGTCTTACATTTTCCTAATGAACCTAATTCAGTTCTAAGAGCCAGAATTTATGTTCCTCATGACATCGCCTCTTTAACCCGGTCATCTCCAGTTGCTCTCAGAGCCGGGACACGTCCCGAACCCGCTCTCCTCCTTTGCATGCGAACTATAGACTGATAAAAAAAAAAAAAAAAAGTTTCCCCTCTTTGCTTTGTGTCTCCTCCGCTTCCTGCGCCTGGACCGTGTGTGTATGTGAGACCTCAGCTCTGTGTGTACTCAAGGTTTAAAGTCTGTTTGTGTTTTCACGCTTTGACTCGGCACGCACTAACCCTCCTCTTTTTTTCCCCGGCGTTTTTTTAATATCCCTCTATCTAATCGGCGGCTGCCGCTTGACCCGACTGTACGTGTCTTATCAGTTTGTAGAGTGCAGAAAGAGTCAGACATGAGCTGTTTACTGTGTGTGTTTTATCTCCTGGACGTGAATCCGACAAGGTGGAACACATCACAGAGCTCTCCAAACCTATTGAGACGTTTTTTTATTTTTCTGTCTGCTGACCCAGCGTTGAGACCACTCCAGCAAACTAAGAAAAAAATTGTTCAAACTTCACTTTGTGATATTAAGTTTTGGGATCTCAGGCTGAAATAAATAAATCTGGTAGACACAATCCAAAATGCTCAGCAGTGCTTTCTTTAAATGAAAACAGAATACCCATAATGCACTGTGTTCAGTGTAGTTAGCAAGTTAGTAAATTAGATTTTCTGGTTTTTATAGATTTGAGTCCATATTATGTGTGCAAGCAGAAAAACTAAACAGGCCCTAAAACAGAGCCTTGTGGGATGCCGGGTTTGATTTTTTTTTTTCTCTCTCTCTCTCTCTGGTAAGATGTAAAGTGATGTTTGTGTTCATGTAAGGGATCCTGATGACTGTCGTGCAATTCGAGCCATGTGATTGAATCGAATACACGGTTAATTGAATCGTTGAATCGTCGCTGGTGATTCCCGTTCCTGATGGGAAACAAACAAACAAAAAACAAACCCTAAATCAGTATTTTACTTACAAATTACTTGAATTACAGTGTTCAGAAATTGAGTTTAATAAAAAGCAAATGAATTCATTAGTCTGGCTAGGATTTAATGATGATGTTACTGAGTGTCATCATTACAGGGTAAGAAATTTAGAACTGACTTCCTGCGCTGCCGTTTTATTTCTCAGGCTTTTCCTTTCTGTTTAAAATGGAGGCAGGAGTTTTGAAAGCCGAGGTATCACCTCTGCAGAAATCCTTCATGCACTCCCAAGTTTTATATAGTTTTCATCTATAATCGATCAGCTCTCTCGATAAAAGGTCTATTATTTTAATGAAATCTGTATAAAGGAAGCTCGGGCCGCTCAGTGACCCATGACTTTAGGGAGATCCATGCTATAAATGAACGCAGGCTTTTTCTCTTCCGAGGCCCGTCTCTGCACCCGTGGAGACAAGCATCCGGCGTTAAAGGGAATTTTTATGGATTTTTTTTTCGTCTACTGTAGATTTACTGCGTGTTTCTCCAGAAGGGGCCAAACGCAAGTGGCACACTGTGAGATATTACACGTGGATCCTGTGTTTGATCCGTGTCCAGCGTTTTGGCCTCATCCATCTCTCTCTCTCTCTCGCTCTCGCACTCTGTATCTCACTCACTCCCACCATCTTTCCGGCCTTCTGATGGGAAAAGCATGTGTCGGCTTCACAGGTTCATTCGCAGGAAGACGTCTGGACTTCAGCTGGAGGAAAAGTCTTGTTCTCTCTCTCTCTCTCTCTCTCTCTCTCTCTCTCTCTCTCTCTCTCTCTCTCTCTCTTTGTCTCTCTCTCTCACCCACCCACTAGTTAGTTTATAAATCTCAGCCATGCGTATAAATCTCTCAGCATCCATCTGCTGGATAAAGGAGAAAACCTCAGGCAGGATCTCTGTCTGTCTGTCTGTCTGTCTGTCTGTCTCTTCTTTCTGAGCTTGGAAACACAAAGCTCAGGCTCACACGAAGCAGCGCTCTTTCAAGTCGTTTCCGTCCATCAGTGTGAACGCCGGTGCTTTTCCCAGAGAACTGTTCACACACTCGCTCTTCCACAAGCTAGCGTTGATCTGTCGCGGTAAAAACGGAGCAGTCTAACGTACACGTGCGCGTCCATCACGGCAGGAGTCGTGCGGTTCAAAAAGAAAAAATGCTTCCTATAAAATGCTTAACATTTACAGAAGGAGTCTCCAGTGTCGGCATCAGCGGAACCTGCGCATCTTTGCGTTTTTTTGTTGATGTGATATTTTTTTTGTGCCATATTAACTTATTGAGAGAGAGAGAGAGATAAAGACAGGCTGATAGGACTGCTTTGTAACTGGTGTAACGTAAGCGAGAACTGTTTCTTGGACGTCCTGCAACATAAAATGTAACTATAAATGGATAAAAATATAAGTAGATGAGAAGAAAAAACATTATTAGTAAGACGTTGCTGTGGCGTAAGAGGAATAAATGCTAAAATGTTCAAGGGACGTAATGAACGTCAGGGCAGTAATAGTAACCCTGTGTGTGTGTGTGTGTGTGTGTGTGTGTGTGTGGAATGTTCAAGGTCAGAGGTTGGGTTTTGACTGACATGCGATTATTAGAGCACTCCCTCTGTTGCAGACATGATACCGTCCCCCACCCAAACACACACACACACACACACACACACACACACACACAGCTCTTGATGGTCTCGTGGCGCGTCACTCGCCTCCTGGGCTGGTAGTCAGAAGTCTCTGAGTGTGTGATGAAACGATTATTAAAAGACTGACTCGCGTCTGGGACTCGGCTAAGAAGTGACACACCTGGTCTCACGTCAGTCTGACGTCTGTATGGAGTGTGTGAGCGAGACGGCTGTTCAGGGTCACAGGTCAGGTTTTAGGCATAAAGCATATAAGAACTGGACGTGTTGGTGCAAACACGCCTACTTACGCCTAGGTACGTCAAGCTGGCTAGCTTAGCTTTAGCGTAGCTAAAATCCTTGGAAGGTGGCTAACATGAGTTTCTATTTGCATTTGATTGACGTGGTCATTCGTACCCTGCACGTCATCCCGCGTAATCCCGTTAATGACTCTAATTAGCTTGTTAGCCAAAGCGATGCATAGAAGACAGCTAGCGGTTTCACACCTGCCATGCAGCTGTCAATCATAGTGGCCACGCCCCAAATTATGCCGAATTAGGTGGCTTATATGATGAGTTACATAAAAGTTCACTCCTGTACAGTTGAATTTCACCTACAGAGACCAAAACCCTTTTTTTATACCAGACTGTAAACAAATTGAGTTTAGCACGGGGAATCTGTGGGGATCGACTCACTTTTAGAGCCAACACCTAGTGTTCATTTGAGGAACTGCATGTTTTGAGACAGCTGGAGGGAGCCTCTTGGCTTTGACTGAGGATAAATGTATGAATATGATCTGTCAGTATTAAATTCAGTTAATTTATTTTAAAGGCAATAATATAATCTATTTCAGTTTGAATTTTATCTCTGTTTTATAGTGTTACTTTATTCTCAGTATAAAATTTCCCCCTTTTTTTTTCAGAGTTTTCCTTTTTCATTGTTACCCCTTTTAGTCTTAAATAATTTTTGTTTTTAATTGTTTTCAGTTTTAAATTAATTATTTTAATGGGTTGTTTATTTTTACCCTTTTTTGTTTTTGTTTCCCCTTCTTTTAATCATGAACTTTTGTTTCCCATTTTTAATGAGTTTGTTTATTGAAATATATAAAAAATAAATATAAACTAAACTAAATTCCAGTACTTTTTTTAATTTACAAAGCAATTTTAACAACATTGTTTTCTTTACAGAAAAAAACTGCTAGATATAAATACAAATAAATGTGTTTTTTTTTTTTTTATTTAAAGTTTTACAAATGTATCCCTTTATATATAATTCACCTTTGAGGATTTCTTACTTTCTTTCCAGTTTTAAACTTTTTTTTTTAAAGAGTCATTTTAAAATTAAAAAGTATTTCTAGTTCTTACTTTTTTAATTATATTCTGGTGTTACATTACTCTTCCTATTTATTCATTACTTCATTATTCTGTTTCCATTTAATTAATCTATTTATGAAATATTTATAAAATATTTATTAAAATTTTTTATTTCTTTTCTCCTTCTTTAATAAACATCTTAAAAGTAGCTTTTAATTTATTTTTCTTTCTTTTTTTTCATTTTGCAGCGTTTCATGTTATACATATTTTTTTATCTATTTTTTTTTTTATCTATTAATTTTTTAATCTATTCGCAAAAAATGGATTGGTTTGTTTCATTTGTTAGTAATCGTGTGATCTGTATCGTCACACTTCTTGTGTGTTGTAGAAATCTAGGTGTTCAAGAATTTTTTCTTTCTCACGTCACCCAGCTTTAATAACACGGATGGAATAAAATGTGTGTGTGTGTGTGTGTGTGTCTGGAAATGTAGAAATAGCAAAATCATCTCCACGCACTACTTCTTCCTTCAGCCATCTCTTCATCTTTTGATCGAGTTCATTTTTCTTTGTCTTCTCTTCTTGAGTTTAGCCTTGTGTTGACCCGCTGGTGTTGCGTCGTGTCCTGTAGCGCCTCCTCAGCATCTGTTTTAGAGATAAAGTCTGTGTGCTGATTTGTAGCGCCGTCGCTGTTACAGTGCCGTGTTGCTGACATGCTGGTTTATGTCCCGTCGTCGCGTCCCTCCCTTCATCTCTCCCTCCATCCCTCCCTCCATCCCTCCCTTCATCTCTCCCTCCATCCCTCTCTTCTGCTGTCGTTTTCAGGTAACTTTATGGTCTGGATTTCCAGAAATCCCAAATTCGAGCTCCGTCTCAGGCGGCTGTTTTTGACATTCTCGGCTTTCCCTTGGACTCGTCTCGTTTTTGAGAATGTGCAGAACCTCGCGCTGACGTGAGCGCCTGGAAAAAGCCGTCGACACGTTTTCATTTAATTCCGTCTTTCTTTTCTGTTCCTTCCCCCCCCCCCCCCGGTTGGCCGTCGTCGTCGATGGCAGACGCTGAAGGGAAGCCGTCATGGAGCGCGAGGGATCGGGATCGAGTTTCCCGGGTCCTGGGCGCTCTCCCACATGCCCTGACTCTCACTTTTCCTTTCTGTTTTTTTTTTTTTTTCTTTTCTCTCTGTTTCTATTCTTTCTCGTGTTTGTGCATTCTCCTCGGCCACACTGTTTCAGCGTCTAATTACAGGTCAATTAAAGGCTTTCTCCGGCCTCCTCTCTGTGCGGCCCACGAGGCTTAGAGCTCGGAAAGCGCGCCGCTGAAAGAGATATCATTTCATGTGGAGATCAGGCAAGAGCCTCTTTTCTCAAAGAAGGGATTGAGGAGGAACCCTGAAAGAAAGAGAGAGAGGGGGGGGGGGGGTCCGGGGGGGAGAAGCAGGCTTCTGGGATACAGGCTAAAGGATTATGGGAATATTCATGACCAGATAAAGAGATGCGACTCATGAATGGATGCGTCCAGGAGCTCATCTCTAAGGTAAACAGCAGCGTAAATGGAGTTTAGATCTCGTTCCCGGACGTGCAGGACAGTCAGTCCGTCCGTCCATCCGCTGCTCGTCACTCCGTCACGTTTCCTTTAGACCTGAAAAGAAAAGCCTGTGCCTTCTTACGTTTCTACGTTCTGGACAAACAGATGGAGAAAAGAAGTAAATGTGTTTCTCACGGACGTGTTAAGCCGAAACACACACACACACAAACACACACGTCAATGTGTCTTGCAACAAATGTGTGTTTTTATCCGAATGGACAGTTTGGCAACTTAATGTGTGTGTGTGTGTGTGTGTGTTAGGCATTAGGGAGTATCTACAACAAACACAAGTTAAAGTGTAAAGTTGTTCCTAGACGTATATGTTAAGAACAACTTAACATATTTGTTCTTAACATATACGTCTGGTGTTACTGTGGAGTCGCTCTGACCACACCCGTGTGTGTTATTCTCCTCACGCCACAGCGACTTACAGACATTACAGTTTTTATTAATTTAAGCAAATTACCTGAAGAACAAACAATAATATAAATCTCTCGCAATCTTTTCCACTTTCACGATTTCTCAATCTCTCTCTCTAAAGCTCTCAGTGTATTTCTCTCTCTCTCTCTCTCTCTCTCTCTCTCTCTCTCTCTCTCACTGTCTCTCTCACTTTCTCTCTCAATCTTTTACTCTTTACTTCTCATTAGCTCTTAAAAGAATCCGTAAGCGTGACCTCATCTGTCCTGAAGATGGCTGGACTCTGCCTGTTACAAAGCACTGACACTGGAGACTCCTTCCATAAAAAAAAAAAAGTCTCTTAACAGGAAACTGAGACTCCTTATAGTATAAAAACTCTTAGCACCGTGAGGTTTCCTATGTCGCGCGGGTGTTTTAACGTCTAGAATACTGACGTCATTTTTCAGCAGTGCTCCCGTCTCCGTGATCGATTTTCCCAAGCTCAGGAACGTCCCGGTCCCGTCACTCTCCGCAGGGAATCTTCCTCCAGCTCGGGTTTCAGCTCCGCACCTGTCGCGTCCCAACACGGCCCGTAACGCCTTCATTACTCTTCCTAATCTCCACCGTCTCCCTCTTTCATCTGCTCGCGCCGCCGTATCGAAGCCCCGGCTTTTTACTCTTTTACTGCCACCTGCCAGAAACCCAGGAACCTGTCCATGTG
>QNUK01000439.1:147500-155000 GCA_013621035.1 Clarias magur | reverse complement strand
TTACTTGGATTTTTCTCATTTTTACACTAATAAAAAATATTAGTGTAACTATCATTTTAGTTTCTAACATTTACTAGTAAAACGTGAACAAATTGGTCTTCTTGTAATAAGAAAATTACAGTTTGGTAACACTTTTTATGAACATATTGATATTGTGCTTATAATACATTCATAAGGCGTTATAATAACTGCTGGTATGGAATGTGGACATGATCGATTTATGATGCATTGTCACTTATATTTAAAAGAAACAACAATAATCAGACTAATCATGAGACAGTAAATAAACTAGAACTGAACTTTTGAAGCGTTATAACCACTGCTTATAATACATTATAAATGAGGTTTATATATAAGGGTATGGAGTTTATTGCTCTAAAACACACGGTTTTTTTTTTTTTTTTTTTAATACATATTTAGAACAATATCTATAATGGTTTATGACACATTCATTGTTCATTATACATGCAAGGGGGTTCAAGTCAAAGCGGGACTTTTAATTGTGCTGAGCAAGAGAACACGGTTGAGAGTAAAAAATGTATCCATCGATTTTCAAGGATCAGGCGTTCCACTCACTAAATGTTCACGGGACAGACTGCAGAAGAAAAAACGTCTCGTAGCATCGTCCTCAAAAAGAGGCTGCAATTGGCGCCAAAGGTGCTTCAGTTTCTCAGGGTCTGAGAGTCCTTCAGGTGCTTTTTCGTAAACTCCAGGTGAGCTGTTGTATGCTTTTTACTGAGGAGTGGCTTGTGTCTGGCCACTCTGCCATACAGACCTGATTGGTGGAGTGCTGCAAAGATAGTTGTTCTTCTGGAAGCTTTTCCTCTCTCCACAGAGAAACGCTGGAGCTCTTTCAGAGTGACCATCGTGTTCTTGTACACCTCCCTGACTAAGGCTCTTCTCCCCCCCAGTCGCTCTAGGAAGAGTTCTGGTGGTTCCAAACTTCTTCCATTTAGAAGTTTGAGGCCACTGTGCTCATCTGGACCTTCAATGCTGCAGAAATCTTTCTGTTCCTTCCCTAGTTCCTTGGACTTCATGGCTTGGTTTGTGCTCTGACTTGTGCACTGTTAACTGTGGGACGTCGTATAGACCGGTGTGTGTCTTTCCAAATCATGTCCAATCAACTGAATTGACTCCAGTCAAGTTGGTGAAACATCTCAAGGAAGGACCTTAATTTTGAGTGTCATGGCAAAGGCTCTGAATACTTATGTACAGTACAGACCAAAAGTTTGGACACACCTTCTCGTTCAAAGAGGTTGAATTTGTATTATGGCAAGAAAAAAGCAGCTAAGTAAAGAAAATCGAGCGGCCGTCATTACTTTAAGAAATGAAGGTCAGTCAGTTGGAAAAATTGGGAAAACTTTGAAAGTGTCTCTGAATGCAGTCACAAAAAGCATCAAGCGCTACAAAGAAACTGGCTGACATGCGACATGACCGGCCCGGGAAAGGAAGACCGAGAGTCGCCTCTGCTGCGGAGGAGAAGTTCATCCGAGTCACCAGCCTCAGAAATCGCAGGTTAACAGCAGCTCAGATCAGAGAGCAGGTCAATGGCACACAGAGTTCTAGCAGCAGACACGTCTCTAGAACAACTGTTAAGAGGAGACCGTGTGAATCAGGCCTTCATGCTAGAAGATCTGCTAGGAAACCACTGCTTAAGGACAGGCAACAAGCAGAAGAGACGCGTTTGGGCTGAAGAACACAAGAAAGAAAACTCGCTGAATGAGAAGGCGTGTCCAAACTTTTGGTCTGTACTGTACAAGTAATTTTTATTATAATTTTTTTTTTCAATTTGCAAAGATTTGAAAAGTTGTCATTCTGGGGTATTGTAGAATTTAGAGGAAAATTATTAATTTAATTCATTTTGAAATAAGGCTGTAACAGCAAAATGTGGAAAAAAAAAGTGAGGCGCTGTCAATACTAGGATTAACCTCGATGATTTTATGTGTTGATTTAATTGATTTAAGCCAAATAAAATGAATACTAATTCCTCAATTCCAACTCGGTGTGACACAGGACACGTCTACAAACTCTAAAACCAGAATTCAAAGATGCGCAAAGAATGAATCAGTCTTGTGTTTCAAAACTCATGAATTTTCTGTGATTCATGTGTCTATGACTTGCTGTGTTCGAATTTCTCAAATCAGATGCAGTGTGCATCACACTGAGGACGTACAGACGCACTAGTCATAATGTCAAGAGCTACAATCATCACTTGGGTATGAAATTCATTAACTCCACTTTAAGTTATGTGACAAGTTTAGATTTTGCCGAATCGAATCAAAATTCCCCCAAACCCTCCCTCATGTATCTGATAACATCTGCTTCATCCATCGTCTATATTGCTTTATCCCGTAAAGGGTCGTGGGTGGGGTGGTGGTTTGGGTTCGCCCTAACCCTGGAGCCTTTCCCAGGGGACTTTGGGCACACGGTGTGATACACTCTGGACAGGGTGCCAGTCCATGTACCATGGCGCGCACACACACACACACACCTACTATCTGTAATTTTGGGAACACCATATACCCTAACCTGCATGCCTTTGGATCGACTCATTCACTCAGTCTGCAAGGCACACACACACACACACACACTCATTACAGGCAATTTGGGAACACCAGTCAGCCTAATCTGAATATCTTTGGACTGTGTGAGGAAACCGGAGTACATGGGGAGAACATGCAAACTCCGCGCACACAGAACCCAAGGCGAGAATCAAACCCGGATCCTGGTGGTGTAAGACCACATCGCTAACCACTGCGCCTTTTTATTTCATTTGTTTCTTTATTTTGTCTATTAGGACTGTTTTCTTGTCCTTCAGTAGGAGGAGTGTGGGATGCTTGGAACTGATGATTCCAAATGATGATTCCATCCATATCATCTGTGTGTGTTTGTGCAAAGTGGTTCTGATAGACAGTCACATTGTACAGGCTTTACTTTTACGTTTTGGTATAAGTGGAATAAAGCACATGCTAATAATGGAAGAAAAAAAAAAGTTAACTTTAATGTCGACTCGGTTGACAGTAACTTGTCTTCATCACACAACACTGTTGTTGATTCGTTTCCTTAAAGCAGCATCACACCAAGTAACTTCCTCCTCACATATTGCTTTGGATTTTCTAGAGATTATTTTTGTAAAAAAGATTGCCTAAGACTGGCTAGTTATTGAAATGGATTTTGTCTGTGTGCGTGTGTGTTCGTGTGTGTGTGTGTGTGTGTGTGCGCGCGCACACACAGGACCGCGCTGGTGAGGTACATGTCCTGCAGCTAATAAAGCGGCGCGAATATGAGCCGTGGTGTGTGTAAGTGCGAGATTGCTGAATAAAACAGAAGGCTGAGAGGTTCTTTAACTTCTGGGCATCCTCTCGCGTTTCACAAGGGTTTGATTGTTACTGGCATCAACATGACTAGAGGGGGCAGAGCGAATCGAGGGGGTGAGACATGACGGGGGATTTCTGTTTCCTCCTGTCTAGTCTTCCTCACTCGGTATCTCCAGCACCTGAGGGTTCCGTATACATCCATACATTTACACGTACTGTATATTCGGTACACATAGGCTGTACGCTTGAGCTAGCCTTGATTGGCACAGGCTGCTCGAGCTCCTCCAGAGAAGGCTAATATATTCCCAGTTTGGGAGTAAAAGTAAGGAACTGGAGGCTTTTTCGGGGTTTTTTTTGCTTGAGAAAGAGACCTTAACCTAATGACTCTGTACGGTCTCAATAGACCAGAGAAAAAGAAGTCAACCTCCAGCAGAATGCCTTTGTGCTATCAGATAACCAGCTTCTGAGGAGGGGGAGGACACACTATATGGCCATTAGCATCTCCAAAGGCCGTCACGTTGAGTAATAGCCCGGGCCAGAACGCTACACCGGCTCAGTTTGTGTTTTGCTCCATTATATGCGCGACACAAAAGAGCCGAAGACTGGTAAAGACCTGTCAAATGTGCCACCGCTGCCGACGCTCACAAAGCTTTATTTCTTTCCCGGCCAAAAGGACGGACTTGTTCTTTTTCTGACTCTTTCTTTCATTTTCCTACCACCCTCCTTTTTTTTTTTTTTTATCCAGGGGGTTGCGTTGAGGGAGGGCCGAGTGAGTCAGTCGGTGAATAAAGCTTGGGAAAAAGAAATAAATTCGGTAGTGCTCAGGCAGTTTTGGTCATGTTACCGTTTGTTCGCAGGCTTGTCTTTGGCAGCGGGTCTTCCCCCTCGGGCTTTGCCGTGTCTCGGTCTCATGCAGACGCCAGTTGATGAAGGGCCCTGCGAGGCCAGGGTTCAGGGTTTTATACGCCACCCACAAAGATACCATCAAAAGCAGATAACTGGGATTGACTTGCTAACTGCGCAGCTTAGCTTTAATTTCAGATTCGATGCTGAAATATCAACCACAATGAAGTGATCAAGCAGGATTAGCGTGAATATCTTATTTCATTTCAAATAACAATGCCAGGATTTGACATGTCAGGGCCTTCTTTTTTAAATATCAATTAGCCTGGTATTGTTTGCTAGGTATTTCTGCCATATAATGCATCAAATGCTGCCTGTATGACTAGGAGAATGTTCTTCGACTTGTTTGTGTCAACGGACGATTCAAAATGTAAGATTAGGGGGGAGAAAGGACATTCTGGAGTCTTCTTGAAGTCCTAAGTAGTTTTATAGCTTGTGTATGTACTTTAAGAACAGTACGTAGGCAGTGGAAATGATTTGTCCTACTCGGAAACTTCCCACTTCCCAGTTCTTACTTTGGACATGAATGAAGCTAAATGAATTTTCTTATGCCTAGGATGATCTGACCTTTAATTTTTTTATCTGTAAAAAAAGAATTCAACATAAAAACTTTTATGTTTGGTCCACGCTTACTTACCCCTCCTGAGCATTTCCAAGCTCTTTTGAACATTTTCTGTACACTTCTAATTTGATCCTGTATATGACCATACTATACCAAGACTCAAGTGGACTCAAAAGCACAACATAATTTCCAGGAAACACTGCTCTGTGTCATACAGTAACTTGAAAACATGAAACAGAACTTGGGAGTTCTTGACCAAAGTTGGCTGATTTTCTACTCAGGTTTCTACTTGGAGCCTCTGGAGTGGGAAACTATCTGTAGTTGGTCTCTACGTTCTTTGGTCAAAAAAAAAAAAGTGTAGAGCATAATCTAGTCCTGATGAGCTATACTTGTACACCTCTTGTCTCTGTACAATTCCATCACTCTGCTTCAAGCCTGTAAGGATGAAGAGATTTCATCATCTTGATGGCTGAGTCGACACTTTTTTTGTCCATCCCATCCCTGCGCTGTTGTCATGCCTGAGAAAGCAACAGGCTGCATTCTCCCTTTCCTTTACTGTCCCCTGGGCTGGATGCTCTAAAGGACAGAGAGAGACCCATGGCACAATTGTCTATTGTGTGCATTATGTTTGAGGCATCTTCCCATTGCTGCTGTGGGGTCCAATTCCCTCTGCTGAATTAGGCCCATGGGGATTTTGGCTGAGTCACAAAAGGTCAGTTATCTTCTCTTCCCCATCCCCCTGCACTGCCACTTGAAGTACACCATAAATTACTATAACCATTTAGCGCTGATGTTAGCCCCCGCTTGGAGCATTCACTCGAGAGTTGAATGGTCGTCCTGTGGATGTGCTGGTTTCTCATGTGCTGCGATCATGTGATCTTGACTGGGCCAGGATCTTCTTTCTTCCTCACCCTTCATCTGAATGGGTAAAGTGGGAAAAATCAATAAGATGACCTCACCATCTCATGGACTGGAATGCCATAAATGAATTAGGTCCTTTGTTGCTGGAACGAGGTAATTTAATGGATTCCTGATGGCAAATCTATATTTCGTCTCGCTAATCCCTCGGCCACGGCTGTTTTCGCGCAAGACAAAACACGTCTGTTTTATGTCGCTTGTAAAGGATCGCTAAAGCTTCACTGTTAGGGAGGTTTAATTTCACACGCCAGCCATGCTCCAGCAAAGGAGGTAAACAGACAGAACAAGGCTTTGAAACGGACGATGACAAAGATAAGGCCTGTTGCCATGGAAGACAGATCCGCAACAGAGTCCTTCTTTTTTTTTTGGCGCAGGCTGGGTGAGTTTGCATAGACTTAGGGGGATTATTGGGGTATTCATAGCAACCTCTGGGCCAGCAGGTGAGGTCCCCCTCGGCTTCCCTTATCCTTTAGGTAAACATGGCCGTTCGGGACCGAGCAGAGAAGACAGAGGGATTCGTTGCCAGGATGAAAGTGTATCCACGGGGCTGTTGATCCCTCCCCACAGAGTGGTTCCTCTAAGGTCCTGCCACTTGTTCCGGCATGAGTGAATCCAAGGGCCGCATTCAGGCTGTAAGTGGGCTAGCGTGGCTGCTCCAAACAGAGTCTGGTGACATTACTCGACTGGCAAGAATGGTATCTTAGCAGATTTTAAAACCCTTCGCAAATAAGCGCAAGGCTTTTACATCCATGCCTGAGCCTTTAGACATTTAGAGAGAAACAGGTTCATAAAATACTGTAGCCCTAGAAGTCCCTCAAACACACAACCCCATGTCCGGTCCTTTTGGTTCCAACATGAATCAGTTTCACTAAAGAGAAGTGATGGATAAATGGCCTTGGTCTCGGGCATTCGTTTGGGTTTACATCTTTTATTTGTGAACAAATAAATACTTAACTGATGAACAGTGTTTTTTTCTTCTTTTTAAATGCCGTCTGTTTAGTTTATGTTTGCTTAAATATGCAGGATGTGAGATGTAACGCCTTACAGGTTGTAAATTTGAATAGATTTCTACCTTTGATCTATCTATCTATCTATCTATCTATCTATCTATCTATCTATCTATCTATCTATCTATCTATCTATCTTATGTCTTACGGCACTTCCCCTCTTTCCTTCTTTCTTTCTTTTTTGCAGGCCTTTCTTTCTCTAGTTAATTCTGCAGGATTTTCTTTCTTTCTGCACTTCCTTTTTCAACTCTTTTTCTGTTTATTTCTTTTTGAGTGAATAAATGCGACCCGCTGTGTCTGTTAGATTCCTCCATATTTTCTTAGGGTTGTTTTAATGTTAAATAATTTAACTTGGTGTATTTTAATGTTAAGGATAATGTGTCCTTAAACACACAGGTGCAAAGGCTTTTAACGCCTCATTTTTGTTATATCGCGTTGTACAGTTTGCTCAAGAGATCAGATTCTTTTAAACCAAGAAATCAAGATGAGTCAACGTTCCATTCCTCCAAATAACTCTCTCTCCCTGTCTCTCTCTCGCTCTGTCTCTCGCTCTGTCTCTCTCTCTCTGTCTCGCCCTGTCTCTCGCCCTGTCTCTCTCTCTCTCCCTATATGTGTACATGCGTATATATACACACACACAATATAAATATACTTTTTTGTATAGACATTTGTAAAATAGTCACTCCTTTAATTTTATTATAATAAAGTGAGTTTAAAACCTCTCGCTCTGTCTCTCGCTCTGTCTCTCTCTCTCTCTCCCCCTGTCTCTCTCTCTGTCTCTCTCCCCCTGTCT
>QNUK01000439.1:52500-142500 GCA_013621035.1 Clarias magur | reverse complement strand
ACCATACGGTGGTGGCTCAGAGGGCTAAGGCCCTGAGTTACTGATCGGAAGGTCGACGGTTCGATTCCCAGCTCAGCCAGGTTGCCATTGTTGGGCCCTTGAGCAAGGCCCTTAACCCTAACTGCTCCAGGGTTGCTGTACCATGGCTGACCCTGTGCTCTGACCCCAGTTACACTGGGTTATGCGAAGAGGGAATTTCACTGTGCTGTAATGTATATGTGACAAAATAAAGGCTTTACTTTACTTTACTTTAAACATGCCAAGCACACACTAAACACCATATTAAACATGGCGATCACACTAAACATGCCAATCACACAATAAATATCATGCTAAACATGCCAAGCACACACTAAACACCATATTAAACATGGCGATCACACTAAACATGCCAATCACACAATAAATATCATGCTAAACATGCCAAGCACACACTAAACACCATATTAAACATGGCGATCACACTAAACATGCCAATCACACAATAAATATCATGCTAAACATGCCAACCACACACTAAACACCTCACTAAACACGCCAACCACACACTAAACACCACACTAAACATGCCAAGCACACACTAAACACCATATTAAACATGGCGATCACACTAAACATGCCAATCACACAATAAATATCATGCTAAACATGCCAACCACACACTAAACACCATATTAAACATGGCGATCACACTAAACACGCCAACCACACACTAAACACCACGCTAAACATGCCAAGCACACACTAAACACCATGTTAAACATGGCGATCACACTAAACACGCCAACCACACACTAAACACCACGCTAAACATGCCAAGCACACACTAAACACCATATTAAACATGGCGATCACACTAAACATGCCAATCACACAATAAATATCATGCTAAACATGCCAAGCACACACTAAACACCATATTAAACATGGCGATCACACTAAACATGCCAATCACACAATAAATATCATGCTAAACATGCCAAGCACACACTAAACACCATGCTAAACACGCCAACTACACACTAAACACCACGCTAAACATGCCAAGCACACACTAAACACCATATTAAACATGGCGATCACACTAAACATGCCAATCACACAATAAATATCATGCTAAACATGCCAACCACACACTAAACACCATGCTAAACACGCCAACTACACACTAAACACCACGCTAAACATGCCAAGCACACACTAAACACCATGTTAAACATGGCGATCACACTAAACATGCCAACCACACACTAAACAAGACGCTAAACATGCCAACCACACACTAAACACCATGCTAAACATGCCAACCACACACTAAACACCATGCTAAACATGCCAACCACACACTAAACACCATGCTAAACATGGCGATCACACTAAACACGCCAACCACACACTAAACACCTCACTAAACATGCCAACCACACACTAAACACCACGCTAAACATGCCAACCACACACTAAACACCATGTTAAACATGGCGATCACACTAAACATGCCAACCACACACTAAACAAGACGCTAAACATGCCAACCACACACTAAACACCATGCTAAACATGCCAACCACACACTAAACACAATGTTAAAGATGGCGATCACACTAAACACGCCAACCACACACTAAACACCACGCTAAACATGCCAACCACACACTAAACACCATATTAAACATGGCGATCACACTAAACATGCCAATCACACAATAAATATCATGCTAAACATGCCAACCACACACTAAACACCATGCTAAACATGCCAACCACACACTAAACACCATGCTAAACACGCCAACTACACACTAAACACCACGCTAAACATGCCAACCACACACTAAACACCACGCTAAACATGCCAACCACACACTAAACACCATGTTAAACATGGCGATCACACTAAACATGCCAACCACACACTAAACAAGACGCTAAACATGCCAACCACACACTAAACACCATGCTAAACATGCCAACCACACACTAAACACAATGTTAAAGATGGCGATCACACTAAACACGCCAACCACACACTAAACACCACGCTAAACATGCCAACCACACACTAAACACCATATTAAACATGGCGATCACACTAAACATGCCAATCACACAATAAATATCATGCTAAACATGCAAACCACACACTAAACACCATGCTAAACATGCCAACCACACACTAAACACCATGCTAAACACGCCAACTACACACTAAACACCACGCTAAACATGCCAACCACACACTAAACACCATGTTAAACATGGCGATCACACTAAACATGCCAACCACACACTAAACAAGACGCTAAACATGCCAACCACACACTAAACACCATGCTAAACATGCCAACCACACACTAAACACCACGCTAAACATGGCGATCACACTAAACACGCCAACCACACACTAAACACCTCACTAAACACGCCAACCACACACTAAACACCACGCTAAACATGCCAACCACACACTAAACACAATGTTAAAGATGGCGATCACACTAAACACGCCAACCACACACTAAACACCACGCTAAACATGCCAAGCACACACTAAACACCATTTTAAACATGGCGATCACACTAAACATGCCAATCACACAATAAATATCATGCTAAACATGCCAAGCACACACTAAACACCATATTAAACATGGCGATCACACTAAACATGCCAATCACACAATAAATATCATGCTAAACATGCCAACCACACACTAAACACCATGCTAAACATGCCAACTACACACTAAACACCACGCTAAACATGCCAACCACACACTAAACACCATGTTAAACATGGCGATCACACTAAACATGCCAACCACACACTAAACAAGACGCTAAACATGCCAACCACACACTAAACACCATGCTAAACATGCCAACCACACACTAAACACCATGCTAAACATGCCAACCACACACTAAACACCATGCTAAACATGGCGATCACACTAAACACGCCAACCACACACTAAACACCTCACTAAACACGCCAACCACACACTAAACACCACGCTAAACATGCCAACCACACACTAAACACCATGTTAAACATGGCGATCACACTAAACATGCCAACCACACACTAAACAAGACGCTAAACATGCCAACCACACACTAAACACCATGCTAAACATGCCAACCACACACTAAACACAATGTTAAAGATGGCGATCACACTAAACACGCCAACCACACACTAAACACCACGCTAAACATGCCAACCACACACTAAACACCATATTAAACATGGCGATCACACTAAACATGCCAATCACACAATAAATATCATGCTAAACATGCAAACCACACACTAAACACCATGCTAAACATGCCAACCACACACTAAACACCATGCTAAACACGCCAACCACACACTAAACACCATGCTAAACATGCCAACCACACAATAAACACCATGCTAAACATGCCAACCACACACTAAACACCATGCTAAACATGCCAACCACACACTAAACACCACGTTAAACATGCCAACCACACACTAAACACCATGCTAAACATGCCAACCACACACTAAACACCATGCTAAACATGCCAACCACACACTAAACACCACACTAAACACCACGTTAAACATGCCAACCACACACTAAACACCATGCTAATCATGCCAACCACACACTAAACACCATGCTAAACATGCCAACCACACACTAAACACCACACTAAACACCACATTAAACATGCCAACCACACACTAAACACCATGCTAAACATGCCAACCACACACTAAACACCATGATAAACATGCCAACCACACACTAAACACCATGCTAAACATGCCAACCACACACTAAACACCATGCTAAACATGCCAACCACACACTAAACACCATGCTAAACATGCCAACCACACACTAAACACCATGCTAAACATGCCAACCACACACTAAACACCATGCTAAACATGCCAACCACACAATAAACACCATGCTAAACATGCCAACCACACAATAAACACCATGCTAAACATGACGATCATGCTAAACATGCCACCCACATTAAACACCATGCTACATGGGTGAGCAGGCTGAACATGCCGACCACGATAATCACAGCGGCGCTGATCACTCTAAACACACCAGCTACTCAAAACACTCCTTCATCAAAACACTCCCAAACATGCTGACCGTTTTTTAAACACACTGACCAATCAGACCACTCTGAACCGGCCAACCACTCATGCCGTCTGCACTGAGCACACAATCCGTTCTGAACACGCCAACCGCACTAAACACACGGTTAGCTGAACATCAGCTCAGAGAAACCTAACAGCCTGAGATCAATCTTTAGTCTCCGCAACGCTCAGAAAATGTTCTTTTAACGCTCAGTTTTCCTCCAGGTTTGTGTAAAGCTGCTTTCTGCTTTCAGCGTGATCTATTTCAATTCAATTAAATTGGACATTTCTCAAACACGCGGAGATGGTGTTGTTCAGTTATAAGAGGAGTGTTGTAGCAGGCAGGAGTTTATTATCTCCCACCGACAGTCAGGTTGTTGACGCAGCTCTCAGTTCGAGATAATAAATGTCGAGGCCGAGTGTGTGAACAAGCGCCGCTAATGCAGTTAGCCTCATGTCTCTGAGGACTCGTTAACCCAGTTACTCTGATTCAACTGTCGGCTCTGAAATGCTCATCATTTCATCACATTCTCTCTCTCTCTCTCTCTCTCTCTCTCTCTCTCTCTCTCTCACACACACACACACACACACACACACCAGCTAAACAGTACTTTTCAATCCCTTTTTAATTCTAATGTGTAGAACTAATAATAATAAAAAAATAAAAAAATGTTTAAATAAATATTCACTTTCTTTCTTTCTTTCTTTCTTTCTTTCTTTCCTCTTCAAGCTGTAATAACAATAACTATGTCATTAGTATCATACACATTTCTAAAACTCTAAATTATAACTGCAATGTAAAAATATTCCCAGGGATAAAGATCACACACTGTAGAGTAAACGTTAATGCTTAGCTGAGAGCGTAACCTGTGTGTAAGGCCATGTAGCGTTTGCGTCTCCTTGATCAGGAGTGACGAGTGAAGAGCTTTTTCAGGTCACGGACCTTCAGTGGCAATTAGATCCAGCCAAACTCTCAGGTTCGCGTGTGTGTGTGTGTGTGTTCAAGTGTGGTGGAGAGTGGTTCCGTGTGTGTTCGAGTGTGACTTGGAGTGTGTGTTTGTTGCCGAACTGACCTACATGTGCGCGCTGATAAATGGCCTGATGGAGTGAACCTCGGGCGCGGTCATTAATCTGAGACTGAGATCTGAGTGTGTTAATGAGCTCAGTGTTTTAGCACAAAAACTCAGACGAACTGAAAGTCACATGTGTCTCTGCACGCGGCCTGTAGGGACCCGCGCTGTCTAATACACTTCATACACACACAACTACTGTAACAACTTTATTTTACGCAGGAAAACTTTCGTCCTTAAATATCTCTCTCTCTCTCTTACTGCTGCTTCTATTGACCTCCTTTTCTTTCTTTCTTAATTTCTTTTCTTCCTTCCTTCCTTCATTTCTTCCTTCCTTCTTTCTTTCTTTTCTTCCTTCCTTCCTTCTTTCTCTTTCTTTCTTTCTTTTCTTCCTTTCTTCTTTCTTTTCTTCCTTCCTTCCTTCTTTCTCTTTCTTTCTTTCTTTTCTTCCTTTCTTCCTTAATTTTTTCTTTCCTTCGTTTCTTTCTTTCTTAATTTCTTTTCTTCCTTCCTTCATTTCTTCCTTCCTTCTTTCTTTCTTTTCTTCATTCCTTCTTTCTTTTCTTCCTACCTTCTTTCTCTTTCTTTCTTTCTTTCTTTCTTTTCTTCCTTTCTTTCTTCATTTTTTCTTTCCTTCGTTTCTTTCTTTCTTTCTTTTCTTCCTTCCTTCTTTTTTTCTTTCCTTCCTTCTTTCTTTCTTTCTTTTCTTCCTTCCTTCTTTCTTTTTTCTTTCTTTCATTCTTCCTTTCTTTCTTTTTTCCTTCTTTCTTTCTTTCTTTCTTTCTTTTCTTCCTTTCTTCCTTAATTTTTTCTTTCCTTTGTTTCTTTCTTTCTTTTCTTCCTTCCTTCTTTTTTTCTTTCCTTCCTTCTTTCTTTCTTTCTTTTCTTCCTTCCTTCTTTTTTCTTTCCTTCCTTGTTTCTTTCTTTTCTTCCTTCCTTCTTTCCTTCTTTCATTCTTCCTTTCTTTCTTTTTTCCTTCTTTCTTTCTTTCTTTCTTTAGTGTGCCCTTTTTCATTCAACTCAAAAAAATGCTTTTTTATTACTCTCAATATTACTTTTTTTTCAATATTTTGTCCACAATATTTCCTTCCTTCCTTCCTTTAAATTAATTTCTTCTTTCCTTTCTTTCTCAGTTATCTGCTGATAAGGATTATCTCCTTATCTTTCCTTCTTAGTTACTTTAATAATTATTTTATCTATCTATCTATCTATCTATCTATCTATCTATCTATCTATCTATCTATCTATCTATCTATCTATCTAAAGTCTTCCCGTTTTTCTTTCTACTTTTTGTTCTGTCTGATTACTTCCACAATATTTTCTTTCATTCTTTCTTTCTTGATTGCTTTTGTTTAAACTGTAGGAACATCTAAAATGAATTATAAAATTAAGAAGCCTTACATCTTATTATGTAGTATAGTACAGTATGTGTAGGTGTAAGTGTAAGTGTGTGTAGGTGTAAGTGTGTGCGACAGACAAGACAAAACGGTGGATGAGAGGAATAAAAGCGAGGCGTTCTTCCAGGCTGTTGAGCAGCTGATGGATGGATGAGTGTGAGATGGCAGCTTGGTTGGGTGGTGATAAGGCCTGTATCTCCAGCAGTGCTTCCTCAAACGTTTGCGAGCAGTCACACACACTGTCAGAGAGGATGGATGAGAGAGGGATTGATGGGGAGGTTAAAGGCAATCAGCTGCCCTCTGTACTCTTATCACACAGCCCTTCTTCAGCAGGACACCAGAGCCAATTGTGGAGAAGGACAGGTTTCTCATGTCAGGAACCTTATCAGGTCTACGCCGAGGAGACGAGAGCTCAGGCTCAGATAAACAGGAAGGAGGTCATTTATCTCAAAAAGACACGGATTTGATTAATCATCAGGGAAAGGACTGAAATGAGGGGTAAGGTGCAGATGCCGGAAGCAACATCTGGAACGTGAGCACCAATGATGTGGAACATGGAACATTTATGTTATAGCAGCTACACACGGTTGTTCCTTCACCAATCTCACTTCATTGTCTCTATCGAAGACTCCCCCCATTTTAGAATTACTCACAGCTTTATTTTTTACGTCAAGCGTCAGTCCAAAAGCATGTGAATGAGCTGTTACTATGGAAACGATAATATATTCAACCAATCAGAATGCAAATAAAAAAATAAAAAAAAAATCTTACCTGAATAACAAACTTCATGAGAAAGTGTTGGATGATAAAACCCAGAAAGTGTGTAATAACCTCATATTACCAGTGGTAATTGGAGAACCAGGATCTTTGTCAAGCATTATGTTTTGTGTGATCATCTGAATATATTTATTCAACATCAAAGCTTCTTTTTTTGGTATTATTTCAAGGCTCATGTTCTTTTCTAAGATCTATGGCATGAATATGAATATGGAACATCTGTAGCGCAAATCAGCCGTCGTCCCCTGGGTGGTCAGCGCACATCCAAGTGTGTGCTGATCTTCCCTTTCTCTCCTCTAAACAGACCAGCGTTGACCTCCTGAGCCTCAGGCCAGGGTCACAGCTACGTGTCAACAGCCCCGCTGAGAAGCCGCAGCACTTACTTCCATCACCCTCGCTGCTCTCCTGCGGTTTCCGCTCACCTCGGTCGGTTCTTATTATGCAGCATCCTGACCAGTGACAAAAGGCCCCATGTGGCCCAATGGTCAAGACGAGAGGGCAGAGGAATGAAAGAGGAGAATGCACACTCCCCAGTGTTAGAGCCTAATTTGGCAGGATGGCAGGATGAACGTGCTGTTCATGTTCCCTCAGAAACTCAGCAGCTCAATGATGTTTGTGGAGATCTTTTATGCAGTCGTTCAGACCTCTCCATCCACCATCTGCACCTGATAAGCAGATTAACCCAATCAGCCACTCATGTTGCAACAATGCAGGTCAGGAGCTTCAGGTAAAGTTCGCTTCAAACATCAAAATGGGGAACATGGGATCTCAGTGATATTTGCAAGCAAGTACACTGGCTTCTTAGAGCGTTTCTTTAATGGTTGAGTTCCTCTATATACAACTTCATCCAGTGAGCACCTTTTTTTGTGGCTGGAGACATATTGTTATCTAGAGGGGTCAGAGAGGAATGGTCAGACTGGCTCAAGATGATGCTACTGGAACTCAAATAAGCACTATTTACAGCCATGTTGAGCAGAAATGCATCTCAGAGCTTAGTTTTTAGTTTTCCTGAAACGTGAAGTCTGAAAAGAAACTCTGCGTCTTGGTGTCATTTGGTATAATTGATCTATATTCATTTCCTGAAGCTGCTGGGGGTAATATTTGATGCTTTTGCAGTCTTACCCACAGTGTTCTGGGCATGAGATTCAAATCCACCAACACCGTACAAGGTTTCTGATGATGAATAAATATGGCATTATAACATCCAGTGGCGGTTTGTAACACAACCAAAATGTTATAGTTTTCAAAATGGGCCTCTTGGATTCTCTGTTGAATATAAGATTTGGAAATTTCTGAAATCTCTGATACTAGGAACGACTAATAGAAAAATATCTAATAAGGGTTGTGCTGCATTCTTCGACACTTCCATCTCCAGGATCTTCAGAGTAATGACACCACTGGTGTGCTGAAATGTAAGTATCCAGTTTGGGATTCAAGCCAAGGACTCAAAAGCAACACTTCACAAAGATTCTTTGTACAATTAAGGACCCTGAGCTCTTCAAAAACGTTCTTCACATTTCACGGACTCTTCCACTCTTCCATATCCATAATATAATACTAAACAGCAAGCTCAAATATTCAAAGATAATCAAGAAAAAAGATTTCCTTATGGATTCTTTAAAGATGAATTCTTTAAAGGAGAACACCAAACATTATGTTTGCCTTTTTCACAGCATAGCCCCTTTTGGAGGAGCCAATTTTGCTACCTCCTAAGAAAGTCATCTAGACCCTCAAATTTTTTTTTCCTCAGACTCCTTAAACTAAACAGTGGTTTTCTTTCAGAAAAGCTTCAAAGAACACTTAATGGGTACCTTTCCCTCAAGAACGGTCTTCTAGCACACTTTCCACCCACACCATGCACAGCCGTACTGTCCTTGTGCTCCAGCTGGTAGAACAGATGGAAATCAGTGAACCTATATGTTCACTGATGGAAGGCAGCCCTCTGTTCAGCATGCAGAGTGAAGACAGAGATCTGCTAATCTGATGCAGGTGGTGGAGAAGTAGAAGAAGAGCGGCAGAGCTGTGAAGGATCCCGCTGCCGAGTGTGATTAGGACAACCTGTTTGCTCTGTGGAATTCCATACCATCTGTCATTCATAGAGCTTCGGTCTTTCATAAACTTGCTCCAGCTCCAGAATTTTGAAGGATGCAACCTGATTGGTTCACCACACTATAAGGAACTTCCCTGTGATAGAAGTGTTTTCCTACCTTTCTGCTGATCAAGTCAAGTCAAGTCAAGTAGGCTTTTATACAGTTAGTACACAGTGAAACGAACAACGTTCCTCCAGGACCAGGGTGCTACATACATGCAACAACATAAATTTACAACACACATTTTTACATTTTTAAGTTAATCTAAAAGAAGAACTATCAAATATCCATACAAAAATACACAATAGACAAATAGTGCAAACAAAGAGGTACATGACAGACACAACAGGGTAACACATAACAGTCCTTTTTTGATGAAGTATGAATTGAGGTAGTGGGAAGTGCGGTCTTATATGGTACAATTCCCAAACCAGACAGTGATGCAGCTGCTCAGGACGCTCTCGATGGTTCCTCTATAGAAGGTGGTGAGGATCGGTGGTGGAAGCTGTGTCTTTCTCAGCCTTCTCACGAAGAAAAGACGTTGTTGGGCTTTCTTATGCAGAGAGCTGGTGTTGAGGGACCAGGAGAGGTTCTCCTCCAGGTGGACGCCCAGGAATTTTGTGCTCTTGACGATCTCCACAGAAGAGCCGTCGATGCTGAGCGGAGAGTGAGTCCTCCTGAAGTCAACAACCATCTCTTTTGCCAGGTTGTTGTCTTTACACCAGTCCGTTAGCCTCTGCACTTCCTCTCTGTACGCCGACTCGTCGTTCTTGCTGATGAGACCCACCACAGTCGTGTCATCAGCGAACTTGATGATATGATTGGAGCTGTGTGTCGCTACACAATCATGAGTCAGCAGTGTGAACAGCAGGGGACTGAGCACACAGCCCTGGGGGGCCCCAGTACTCAGTGTGGTGGTGCTGGAGGTGTAGCTCCCGATCCGCACTGCTTGGGTCGTGAGATGATGCTCTTAGAGACAGTGACGTCATCGGTGCACTTGTTGATGTAGCTGGTCACTGATGATGTGTACTCCTCCAAGTCGGTGTAGTCGCCGTAAGTTGCAGCCTCCCTAAACATGTTCCAGTCAGTGTTCTCGAAACAGTCCTGAAGAGCAGAGATGGCTCCTGCTGGCCAGGTTTTCACCTGCTTCAGAACCGGTTTTGAACGCCTGACGAGTGGTCTGTATGCTGGAATTAGCATAACAGAGATGTGGTCTGAGTAGCTGAGGTGGGGGCGGGGCTCTGCCCGATATGCGCCGGGGATGTTTGTGTAAACAAGATCCAGCATGTTTTCCCCTCTCGTTGCAAAGTCCACATACTGATGGAATTTAGGAAGCACTGACTTGAGATTTGCATGGTTGAAATCTCCAGCAACAATAAACAGTCCATCCGGGTGTGTGTTCTGCAGATTACTGATCTTAGCATACAGTTCCCATAGCACTTCCTTAGCATTAGCGCTAGGTGGAATGTACACTCCGATAATGAAAACAGTGGTGAATTCCCGCGGTAAATAAAAAGGTCTACATCTAACAGTCACAATCTCCAGCAAAGATGAGCAAAAGCTAGAAACTAGCACAGAGTTCTTACACCATTTCGTGTTGATGTAAACACACAAGCCGCCGCCGCGAGTCTTACCGCACAGAGCTGAGTTTCTGACGGCGCGAAACGAGGCTAGTCCGTCTAGCTGAATGCCGGTGTCTGGACTCTGTCGCTGAGCCATGTCTCCGTGAAAACAAATACACAGCGGTCCCTAACCTCACGCTGTGTAGCTTGTTGCAGTCGGATGTAGTCCAGTTTATTTTCCAGGGAGCAGACGTTATATAAGATGATGGACGGAAGAGCTGGCTGGCTAGGGTTTTTAGCCTATCACAGACTCCCGCCCGCTTGCCGCGCTTCCGCTTCCTCGCGCACCGCTTACGATGTCCCTTCCTCCGGCCACCAGCATCAGGCAACGCCGAGGAGATGTCCATAAAATAAACACGCTACGACACGACGTAAACAATGTAGCAGCATTTTGGCTCCGGGGTGGCCGCTGCATGCTACTGCCGCACCGCCATCTTGGATCAGCTGGGGTTAGCTGAGATACAACTCAGATTCTGATTAGGATACATGTGTTGATGTACTGCCACTAGTGGCATATTATTCTAATTCTTTTTATTAATAATGAAGGTACCAGTGTCATATTTTGAGAACCTTGATAAATCTTTCTTTGATTGGCCAGTTCGAACAATAATACTTTCAGAGAACTTTCATTTAATAATTTTCAGTGATCTGGTTAACATGATACAGCCATGCATCTATACCACTTACCCTTTGTAAGCTTATTCCTGGAATCTCAGGACGCAGGATGGAATACACGCTGTATGGAGCGCCAACACATCACAGGGCATGGGCACGCACTCCCACAGCCAATATTACACAACAGGCAATTGGGCAATGACAATCAGCCTACACCACATGTCTTTGGACAGTAGGAGAATACAGATGTACATAGAGGAAACCCTAATCAGGTCATGGACAGACCTCTGATGAATATTTTTCTTCATCCTGGATTAAGAGTTGTCACATGTCACTTACAGCATAGTGAAATAATTTTTTTGTTCACCCCAGTTTGGAAGGTCTGGTCAGATGGGATACTGGAGCAGATAGGGTTAACAGCCTTGCTCAAGGCCTCAGCATTTTTAGTTTGGCAGTGCTGGGGCTCAAACCCCCAACCTTCCGATCAGTAACCCATAGCCTTAACTGTGTGAGCCACTACTGCCCCTTTTATAACCAAAGTCATTGGATCTAACCTGGCCATGCTATTTGGTTGTTAACACAAAGCCACGTCCTGAATTAGCTGACCTCAAGCTCATCTAAGAAAATATTCAGAGAGATTAAACACTAGGATTTAAAATATATTAAACCAGCAACTTTGTAAGTACTCACAATTTTTACAGATTCTGTAAGGATGAACATACCTTGGAACCCAATGAACTGTGTGCATTGACAGAGACATGACATAATTTCCGTCCTGTAAAAGAGTTGTCATAACCCATGCCTTGTACACTGCTTTATGAGTGAGTGAGTCATCTGAAAGGAAGCCCTAGCCTCCGGTGTAGTGACAGCATCATACAGAAATGGAGGTGAATGCTGCTGGCTGCTGTCAGGCTCCTCTTAATCTCTGGTGTTAATGAACAGCTGGGAAAAGGAAATGAACCATCAAACTTGAATAACTTGAATTAATCTAAAACCAAAAAATGATCTTAATTTTATATCACTTAAGGGCGTTTTCCACATCAGAACACAATTGTTCCCGTGTTAGAAACCGCGCCAGAGTCTTCTTGAAAAGGTTATCTCGGGCACAGTAGAGCATACTTACGGACGCACGGATCGAATCCGAGATGGAAGTCAAATGTAGCCGAGAAAGGGGGTAGATCTCTGTTTACATGCAATGTCATCAGTGCTGTTGGTCTCCGTCGAAATCTCTGTGTGCACGTACAGTAGCATGCAAAGGTAACAAAGGAAGACACAATATCAGTAGTATTAGGCATAGCTCAGAGGTAAACTTCCTTGTCCTTTTCTTCTTTTGCTCACAAACCGAGTTGATGCATACCATCGCCTGCTGTACAGAGTATAAGCATGCAAGTGTACCCGAGAACGGAGAACAAAAACTATATGAACACTGTCCAGCTGGGGAGTGGGGAGGTGAAGCAATAGTTCCTGGCCATGGTAAAGCTCTGTCGTAGTTTTCTACTTAGAAAAACCTTTTAATAGTTTCTATGTAGAACCATACAACCAAGGACATCCCTATCTTAGACTGAACCATTGTTTTAAAGTGTAGAGCAATCTAAGAAGCGTTATAGAAGCCTAGAAGGTCCAGATATTTCTTCTGTTACTATGTAGAAAACTAGGACAAATGATTTCCTTCCTAATGAACAAGCCGAGGGCGATGGTGGCAAGGAAAAACCCCCTGAGATGGCAGTAGGAAGAAACTTTGAGAGGAACCGGACTCAACAGGGAACCCATCCTCATCTGGGTGAAGCAGAAAGCAGGAATTGATCTGCATTCATACTGTGTGTTGGGTGGCAGGCAGTTCAGTATAACAGTTGTTAACAGATGTTAATTGATGCTAATATGGAGTCCAGGTAGTTATTGGAGGCTCAGGTAGACTTGTAGGAAATTCCAGTCGTGAACTATCGAGCGACTGCAGACAAGTCTGTGCATCCCGAAGAGACACACGGGGCATCCATGTGACGAGATCTCCAACCAGAAGCGGGGCACCAGGAAGAGTCAGGCAGGTCCACAGGTCCAGAGGGCAGAGGGAGTCTGGATCAATGGCAGCTCAGGAACGACATGTGTAGCTCGACAGAGACATATTACTATGACACACTTTAATTGAGACAAGATAATGATCTGAGATAACTTCAGACTGTGGAACTGTGAATACATTTCTTATACTTAATCCGAAGGATAATATTAAATCTAAAGTGTGACCTGCTTTATGAGTGGGTCCTACTACACACTGATTTACTCCTACTGAGTCCAGTATGGACAAGAATGCTGCCCTCAGAGGGTCTTCTGGATTCTCAAAATTAATATTAAAGTCTCCAGTAATTAACGTTTTGTCTATAGAAATGACGAGGTTTGAGAGGAACTCAAGACACAAAGAAATTCAGGTCTGTAAATGATAATTAGCGGGATCGACTGAGCAGACTTAATATTTGTAGCTACACTTGTTACGTTACTATAGAGAGCTTCAAATGTATTAAATTTGTGTCCATGTTTTTGTACGATAGCCAGATTATCATTGTAAATAACTGCGACTCCTCCTCCTCTACCAGTTAACCGAGGCTGGTGTATGTAGCTGTATCCAGGAGGACTCGCTTCATTTAGCGCTACATACTCGTCCTGTTTAATCCAGGTTTCTGTTAAACATAATATATCAAACTCCTGATTTGTGGTAATTTTATTAACAATAACTGCTTTAGATGCGAGAGATCTAACATTGTTGAAAGTAATTAACTGTTCACTCAGTAGTGGGTACGTCCCCAAATCCTTTAAATTAGCCGTTATTAAACCGCTAATCAAGAAACCTGACCTTGACCCCTGTCTGCTTTCTAATTACAGGCCGATATCAAACCTTCCGTTTATCTCCAAGATTTTGGAAAAGGTAGTATCACAGCAGCTATGTTCACATCTACACAGAAATAGCATAAATGAACTGTATCAGTCAGGATTTAGGCCTCATCACAGCACAGAGACAGCACTTGTTAAAGTAGTAAACGACCTCCTATGGGCCTCTGATCAGGGTTGTGTCACTATACTTGTGTTACTGGACCTCAGTGCAGCTTTTGACACCATTGATCATAGTATTCTCCTTCACAGATTAGAAAAGGTAGTTGGAATTAAGGGAACTGCCCTCTTGTGGCTCAGATCCTACTTGACTGATCGTTATCAGTTTGTAGATTTAGATGGTGACCATTCCTCATGTTCTCAAGTGGAGTTTGGTGTTCCACAGGGTTCAGTTTTAGGCCCACTGCTTTTTTCCCTTTACATGCTTCCTCTGGGCAACATAATTCGTAAACATGGTATTAGTTTTCATTGTTATGCTGATGACACACAATTATATGTCTCAGCAAAACTAGATGAGAAAAACCAGTTTGCTAAAATTGAGCAGTGTGTGCAGGACATACGAGATTGGATGTTAATTAATTTTCTTCTGCTTAATCCTGATAAGACAGAAGTTCTAGTCATAGGACCACAAGTAGCTAGAAGTAAGCTTTCTGATCAGACTGTAACTTTAGATGGCCTTTCTGTTCCATCAAGTGCAACAGTTAAAGACCTCGGTGTGATTATAGATTCCAGCCTTTCGTTTGAAGCTCATGTAGATAATATCACCAGGATAGCTTTCTTTCACCTTAGAAATATTGCCAAGATAAGAAACATAACTGTCACTAAATGATGCAGAAAAACTAGTTCATGCTTTTATCACCTCTAGGTTGGACTACTGTAACGCCTTACTGTCTGGTTGTCCAACTAGGTGTATAAACAAGCTTCAGTTAGTACAGAATGCAGCAGCGAGAGTCCTCACTAGAACCAGAAGATACGAGCACATCACCCCTATCTTATCTCCACTGCATTGGCTCCCTGTGAAATTTCGCATCGATTTCAAGATACTACTTTTGACATTTAAAGCACTAAATGGTCTCGCGCCACAGTATTTGAGTGAACTGTTAGTGTCTTACGATCCGCCACGCCTACTTCGATCAAAGGATGCAGGCTGCCTGTCAGTACCACGTATTATTAAAACTACAGCAGGGGCAGAGCTTTTTCTTACAAAGCCCCAAAGTTATGGAATAGTCTTCCTGTTAATGTTCGGGACTCAGACACAGTCTCAGTGTTTAAGTCTAGGCTAAAAACTTATTTATTTAGCCAAGCATGTTTGTAAATAGATGAACCTTAGATAAAGGAGCAGATCTGGGGGACTCATGGACGTAGAGTATTCTGGTGAACTGCTATGTTTAGATGCTGTCCTCCCCACTCTCATTGTTCACTCAGGTTTGTTGACGGTGAGGTGATTGGTTGCTTTACATCTCAGGGAGCCCTCATGTTTGTGTTTCCTTCTGGCTCTCCCTTTTAGTTATGCTGTTATAGTTAGTCCTGCCGGAGTCCCTGCTTGCACTTTGCACTAATATACATTCACCTTATACATGTTGACTGTGACCATACCTAACTGCCATCTCTCCTTATTTTCTGTTCTCTCCTTTTCTGCTCTCTCTCTCTCTCCCTCTCTCCTTTCCCTCTCTCTGTCTCTCTGTCGAGCTATACATGTTCGCTCCTGAGTTGCCAGTGATCCAGACCCCTCTGCCCTCTGGAGCCGTCTAACCCGTCCTGGAGTCCTGCTTCTGGTTGGAGATCCCGTCACATGGATGCCCCGTGTGGTCTGCCTGGATGCGCTTGGTGGCTGGGGATGGTTTCCATGAAGACTGTCCTATCATCGATTGATGCTCTGGGGACCTGTGACTTCAGTTGTTCGATAGCTCAGGACTGGAATCTCCTACAGTCTACCTGAGCCTCCGGGAACAAACTGGACTCCTTTTAATTTAAATTTTAACACATCTCCTGTTACACTGAACTTCCAGTACACATTATTATGCTGATCATTCTCTGCTATCCGTTATCACCCAGATGAGGATGGGTTCCCTGTTGAGTCTGGTTCCTCTTTCTTCCTATTACCATCTCCGGGAGTTTTTCCTTGCCACCGTCGCCCTCGGCTTGCTCATCAGGGACAATCTTATCATTTTGATTCATACACATTGCATAAAAACTTACTTCTTTTTATTGTGTAAAGCTGCTTTGCGACAATGTCAATTGTTAAAAGCGCTATATAAATAAAATTGAATTGAATTGAATAATATTTAACAGTCCTAGCTTCAGATCAGAGGTGCTGGCTGCGCATTCAGTGTGATCGGAGTTTGTGGTATCTATGTTAATTAAATTACTAAAACAGACTTTCTGAGTCTTTCTAAATGTATGTTTATGTTTATCTCGGGGAACAGACACAGTCTCAATCTGATGAACCCTGAGTGACGACTCTATGCAGCTAGCAGACGGTTGGTTTAGCCTGTCTGTCTGCTCCCTGGCCTGGGCTCTGGATTGTCACCGATTAACTAGGCCTCTTCTGAGACTATGTGCTATACTGCAAGAAATGAGAGCAGCACCTTCCCGAGTGGGATGGACACCGTCCTGCCCTAACAGGCCAGTTTTGCCCTCAAAGGTCTTCCAGTTGTCTATGAAGCCCACATTGTTTTCGGAGCACCACCTGGACATCCAGCGGTTCAGCGACCATAACCTGCTGTAAGCTATGTCGCCACGTCTCATTGGGATGGGACCAGAGCAAACTACTTCATCGGACATTAAATAGTGATTAAATGCTAATCCTAAACTTTGTTTGATGCCTGTGTATATTTAATTGAGGCCATCGTTCAGGGGAAAAGTATGATATAATATCACATGCCTGACTACTGGTGGTAGATGCAAATTCCCGACATCAACCAGTGGGCAGGATTTCTCTATTCATTCAAACAGGTTAAAGCGTTTTCTTACAGTTAACCCTGATTTAAAAGCCTTCCTGCAACTTTCTTTCAGACATGTGTGGCCATTTGTCATAATTTATCGCCTGCTCAGAAGCACATGGCTTTGGTGAGAAGGTGAAGGGACTTTTTTAGTCTTTCTTCAGAGTTACACTTTTTGATCTACAGGAAACAGACAAACTAAATCATGGTTTCATTTCCCGTCTTTGGTTCTGCTCGCAAAATGTATTCACCCCCCCCCCCGCAGAGAAAATCAATGAATTAAACGTTTTAGATTGGATGATCCCTCACTTTTCTTCTTTAAAATCTAATCTGTTCTTCAAAGGTGTAGGGTGTTAGTTTTTAAAAAGGTGAATCTGAATTGTCTGTGGTTTGTTTCTGACTGGAATGGCTTTTTATATCAATGGATATTTAATTAAAAAGTCTCATTGTTTTTTTTTTTCTTCTGAATTTAATTGCTAGATGTAGGTGTTACAATGCACAAATTAGTGTCAGTAATAATTATGCATTGGAATGTTCTAACAAGAATATTGAGACAGTGTATGTGTGTGTGTGTGTCTGTGGGGGGGGGGGGTGGGGGGTGGGGGGTGAAGGTGTGCACTTAACTCCACTTGGCAAGCCTTCCTTCCTCCTTTATTTGGCTCGTTAAGAGCGCTCTCATTGTCAGCTGCGGCTCCTCTGACAAGTTGCTGCTGGTCTGGATGTCAAACTGCAGACTAATAAGGGCTAATTCACCAGCCGACTTCGGAGCACCACAGAGGCACTTGCCAGGTTCCCAGGATACAACCAGCCCACTTGAGACAGAGCGACGTCAGAAAGAGACAGAAAAGGTCCAGAGAAGACAAACAAAAGCAAAAAGGGGGGGAAGAGGGGATGCTGGTTTATGGGCATGAAGTCAGTTAGGGACTACATTCAGAACCCACACAGGTAGTCTGGCTAAAGGGCCCAATTTGTCAGAAGTGACACAAGCCCATTGAGGGAGGACGCAGACTCCTTGAGGTTCTGTCCCTTTCCTCGGTACACCACAACAGGCTCTGGCTGCTTTTTGTTGATACGCTGACAAGTCAGTCCTTTTCATTTATGTCAAACACAACTTTTAAGGGTACATAACCTTAACATGCATCGTATTTACAGCAATCATTCATTCTTAGGAACTGCCTGTTCAATTTGTCTGACAATAATCAACTGATTGGATTAAGCCACGCCCACTTAAGTTTAATTCTGTTCACAGGTACAGTACAAATACAGATAGCAGCATTGTGTTACCCCAAATGTGGACATTTTAAATTTTGGTTTCAATTTATGTTAGCAAATGTGTTATCAAGCCTAATGAGATGTTTTATAATAATAATAATAATAATAATAATAATAATAATAATAATAATAATGTATTTTGTAGTGTTTACTGCTAGAAATTATTAGTATGCTAAAGAGAAAATATGCTTTATGTTAGTTACAGCAGAAAATCAACTTTTTACATTTCTGTCCGTCCTTTCTGTCCTATCTGGACTTTTGCACATTTATTAGGAAACTGGAGACTCCTTATAAACAACTTATAGACAACTTCAATGATGACACAGTATTGTCTTTATTCATTAGTTCTCCATCTTGGATTATGTAGAATGAGTGATGCAAAATACAACATACACACGGTATAATGATACAATTTAATTTATTATTTATTTATTTTTATTTATTTTTTGCTTTTTGGTCACATTTTATTAACCAATATAACACGCTGACATCTTTCTGAGTTTGCTACTCAAATTTAACAGAAATTTGTCTACATTCATGTCCTGCAAATTGGGCGTAAGGGTGCATGTGATGATGGGACGAGGAGGATGAGGACAAGGAAACAAAATTGCCATGACAACCAGTCTGAAAACACACACTTCCACATGCTAAAGCGCAGAATAGCGGCCCATTCAAGTATGGTGCGGCTCACAAAACCTTTAATGTCATACACCAGTAAGTTGTCATTGTGCGCCCGACTGCAGACTGTGACTTCTACAAAGGCTCAAAGAGCAAATGGATTAGAATATCAGTGAAAAGATGACTGAATCAAAGCCAGTGGATTGTCGAGATTACCAGGACAAAAAAAAAAAAAAAAAGGTTCACAACTGAAACTACAAAGTAATGACTTTCCAAAGGGAAAAGTCCTGATGATTAATTTCTAATTAGTAAAACTGGTATTTTATTACAAATTTTGGGGTTTTATTTTATTATATTTGTGCTGTATTATTTAAAGCGGGTCTGCACTGTGGCTTCATACTGTAAGTGTGCGTTGACATTAAGGGCTGAGGGACATGATGATGTAATATCGATAAAATGTAATGATACACTTTTCTGAAAAAATCTTTTTATTATTTAAAAATATATATATTTTTAAGCTTTTAATAATTAAACACGGAATATTAGCGGCTTATTTCATGTAATTATTTCTTTATTTGCAAACAATCAAACCTGCACAAGACATAACAAAACTTAATTCCTTCCGAAAACAAAAAACAAAAAACAAAAACAAACTCGTCTGTGTTTTGTCTAACTCTTATGTACGTACGTTGTATTCTCTAGGATTACAAACACTAACAGAACAACGGGCCATATGAAGCTTTTGAGAAGTTTTGTTGACAAACCTGGTTTCATGGATCTTAATGATTTGTACAAACTCTTCACTGACGCTTTGGGAGTTTGCGATGGGAGGTTTACACTCCCTCTTAAAATGTGTAATTACCGTAAAGCTCATAAGAGAAAGCACGTAAAAACAACAAGATGAGACAAAACAACAGACAAAACTTAACTGAAATGAAAGGCTTGCTTTGGAGAACAGCTCTTGTGACGTGAGAGTGGAGGGGATTTCTTTTTTTTTTTTTCCTTTTTTTTTTTTTTTTTTGTCATGTGAAGCATTTCGCATGGTCACTGTGGAGATGCGTGCTATTTCTCATCGCTCGCCGCACCCCACCATCCCACCCCTCCATTCACGCCTCCCCTTCTTCTCAGCGTAAAACAAAGGCCGACGCCTGAAAGCGCTCTGAGGTAGGTAAATGTATTCAGTGACATCGGCCGGATGATTCTATTCTGCCGAGGCCCTGTAACATTTGTTTCCAGTCTTGTCTGAGGGCTGGGATGCCATGTTGCGCCTTTTGTCCCACGTGCTCCTCACACAGGGCTGCAGTTAATGGTAGCCTTGTCCATGTCTACTGGAGCAGAAACTTTAGCTACTAGCCAGAACGGGGAGGTTGGCCTACCAGGGAGGCTAAAGAAGAGGGGGAAAAAAAGTGCACGGCTGCCACACAGGTTGCTATGGAAGGACAGAAGACAGCATTCGGAAAAGCCCTCTTAAAAGGAAGTGGTGCGGGAAAAAAAAAAGAGAAAAGTTTCCCCCCTCCTCATGGTATTTCTGAATAAACTGGCCTCCCTACGTTTTTTTTTTTTTTTTTGTCCATCTAACCCGTCATTACTTCTTGTCTACCATCCGAGGCTCATAGTAAAGCTCTTTTCTAGCCATCCTAATGGAGGCCATCTTTTCCTGCTCCTCTGCCCTGCTATGCTGACAATAGGGGGCCGCTGGAGTGATGGTGCGACGGCTGGATGGCTCGCTAGCTCGAAGGACCCCCATGCTGCTGCCTCTCTGAGATCTTCTCCTGACTCGAGAGGCACATTAACAAGAGTGGCTCTTTTCTTTGTCCGGCCCTCAGGGTGGCTCAGCCGTACTCATCCACGGCTTCTCACTTACACACGATGCCCGGCGCTGAGCGTCTTCAACTTTCACTTGACTTGCTTAATCTGGCCCTTAACTTGAAAACCATCATAAGCACTTTTTTCGTGGAACTAAGCGTCAAGGCTGTGTTTTAAGAACCAACCTTTGTCGAGGAAGAAGAATGTCCAAAATCAAACAAAGTTCTTTTCTTTTAGATCGTATGTCATATCGGTGAAGGTCTGAACACAGTTTAGCATCTCTATGGTTCAAGGCGTAGATTAGCACAGCTTTTGTTAAGGCCAATCGAATGGAAATTATTCCATTTACATTATTCGGATCTCGGCTCGTCTTTACTTTTAAGCGTCTCAGTGTGGGAATTCGCTCCTCTGGCTAAAGTTTCTCATAGTGATGCAATTTTCAAATTCCTACTTTTAGGAGTAAGAGTAAGAGCAATTCATCCACATTCTTAAAATAGAAAATCACTCCTATCTCCACAAAACATGTAGGAGAGCACCGGAGGTGTCCTAACTGGCTAGTAGTAGCGTTCAGGCAGAGACGCTGCGGAGGAAAGATACAGAGTGAGTGATAAAGGACACATTTGGACGAAAATGTAATACTTTTTTTTTTTTCAGCTGACTGATACTTGCTTCTTTATTAAAAACAAAGATGCAGCTTTGAAACAATGATGATTTGGTTTTTTCACAATATCAGAAATAATAAATCAAACATATTCATATACTTCCTCAACAGTGTGTTAATATATACATCTACTATTCTACTATTATAAAAAAAATACATTAAATAAAGATATTTCTCAGTGAACTTAAGAGTAGGAGGCTTCATAAACAACTTTTATGTCCTACTCTGAGCTAGGAATATTTTCAGTCCTAAATGAACTTTGGGATTCCTATAAGTGATTTTGAGACACTTACTGTAGTGAATACTGGCCCAGATCTATAGAGAGAGCTAACGAGGGCTGAGATGGAATTTTTATTTTCAAGTGATCATTCACATGATGTTTAACAACAAGCAAAAGGAGAAGCTAATAATTTATGCTTTTTTAATTATTTATTTTAATTATTTATTTTTTTAAACGTTTGCGAGACAAAGAAAGACTTTGTTCGTGACCATGAGAAATTCATGCTAACAGTGTCGACCACCTAATAATATCATAATGCAGGGGTTTACTATTTGATATTTGGTGATGCAGCTGAATCTACTACAATATGATAGCATTTGATTAATTATCTAAATTACATGACCAGCTTTGTTCTTGTAATTTAGGTCTGTTTTTAATTCAGGAAAGATAATGATGATGATGATGATGATGAAAAGGATTATTTTAAAAGTATTGTACAAATCTAAATTTAATGTAGTCTTAAGGAATACATGTAGTTCTCCAGCCTTCCTGAAATCCTTTTTTTTTTTTTTTTTTTTTTTTTCTGTCAAGTTTTTGGCTTTTGTTTTCATTTTCATCTACCTTAAGGCATTAACCAGTAATGTATGTAGTACAAGTAATTTTATATGGATCAATGATCTATTTGTGATATTTCAATCATCAGCTGATTCAAACAGTAGAATTTTTTACACACTTCAGAAATTCTTCTGGTTGGAGCCATTGTAGTTTAAATGACTAATGTGTTTATAATTTTGAAAATACAACAGGAGTTTATTAGAAAGTACACCAGAAAGATACAAGCAGGAATATTAGCAGGAGTGGATTAATATAAGGTGGAGTGGGTTGGAATTATATCAATCAATCAATCAATCAATCAATCAATCAATCAATCAACAAATAAATAAATAAACACAACAAGGTGTATACACACATTTCTTCTGCTTTTCTCTTTCTCTATTCATTTTCCTTCTTGACAAACATACAAAGTCTTTATTATCTTGTGAGAAAGGGTTGAAGGTTTAATTGTCTCTGTTGCTGTTAAAAAGCCAAGCTGTTACCGTGAGATGCTCACACATTTGTGACAGTAGCTTTTATTTGCACATGTACGAAACGCAGAAACAGGTTTGCACAAATTTGCATAGGCTCTGCCCCATATTCCATATTCACTCCAAACAAACACAGAAACCAGAGCGATGCGATGCGTTAAATCACCGGAATCTACAGAGGCTTATGAGCAGGAGATCAGCCTGGATGATGTTTGCGGGAGTTCAAACTTTTGCACGTGATTCTACATTCAGGACTCTTTACTAAATCAGAGCCGTGATGAGAAGCTTCGACCTTGACTTGAGACGCATTGATGATCTTTTCGAGGTTCAATTGAGGGCCAAATTATGCTCTCAAACGTGTCCATGTGCGTGAGAAAAGATTTTATTGAATAATGAAAAGAAACTTATGAAAATCTACAAAGAGGAATTCTTTAATGGATTAAGTGAGCGGCGGAGTGGAAACGAAGGTCCATGGAGGCCCAGCTCCTGCCACTAACGCGCTCGTTTATTGTTCGTCGGGTTTTTCTCACTCTCACACACACACACACACACACACACACACACACTACATGAGGCAGCTTTACGGGATATGTATTGAGGGATTAAAGGCTCTCTGTAGTCTCCAGAATAGCACACACAGCATGACTGCTCCGTTTATGACATTTAGATACTCTACAAATGAGGAAAGGGTGAGAAGAGGAGACACGGGAAATGAGACGCGCACCGAGATCTCTACCGCCTGGAGTCTGAAAATGAAGCAAGTCCATCGCCTAATCCACGGAGATAAAAGCGGGACTATCATCAAAAGGAGTTTGAGAAAGCTTGCCAAGAGGCCGAGCGAATACACCATGACATTATTTAATATCGATACACACAGAGCTGTCGAGTTCTGGCTTTTGATTGGTCAAAAGGTGTCGATTAGCCGCCCAGAACATAAGCCATACCAGGACCTGGAGATTGCATGCAAAAAGGCAATTACAAATCAATAAAAAGGATAATGTGTCATTGAAAAAGTTGAATTTGAAAATGAATCAGTCATGGTTTTAATAGCTCTCATTCTCATTCATTATTTTTCTATAACTGCATGCATCATTGTGCTTTATTCCTGACTTGAGTCTTGAGTCATAGACGAATCTCCACTGTATTCCTGGGAATACAGAACCGACTGCATCAGAATTATAGCGCCTATGCTTCATTAAGAAGACGTTTCGCTAATACATTTCACTAGCTGATTATGTCACGGGACACCTGATAAGTCTATTTGCGCCTTTGGGTTTGTGTGTGGAGTTTGCATGTTGTTGGCGGGTTTCCTCCAGATATTCCAGTTTCCTCCCACAGTCCAAAGACCCCGAGAGTAGGCGAATTGGTGTTTCCGAATTCCCCGTAGTGTGTGAGTGGCACCGTGTCCGGGGTGTGGTGCCCTGCCCTGCCCTGCCGTCCCCCGCGACACGCTCTACAGGATGAGCGCTATAGATAATGAGGACCATGCTACTTAAGCTCAAAAACTCTCTCTCTAGCTTTGTGTTGTCTGTGACTCTCTATTCACATGCTCTCGTACTATGGTTTATATCGCCCATGACTAAGGATGAAGGAGTCACTGGAAGAGACGGCGGTTTTAATATTTGTGCAGTGATTCAGTCTGGCACGTCTGGTTCGTACACATTGTTTGTTCTTACTGTAGAAGCAAACTGAACATCATCTTTGCTTGAAGTATAGTAAGAGCTTTTGCTGCTCCAGTGCTCCGCAGTCCACATCACCTCATTTGTTTTTTTTTTTTTACCTTTTAGCTTGTTTTCTTGGTAGCATGAGCCTGAGCTGTCCTGCTTGGTTTCATGTTCAAAAGTCCTTTTCAGTCAAGCAGTTTGTTGCTGCACTTCAGGACTTGGAGAAGTACCTTTCCATGAACAGAACAAAGACCGAATGCGGACTCCGCATGACATTTTTATTTTTGTCCTTTCACCAGTTATGTCATCATCAAACACCATTCATTATTTTGTAATAAGTAATGTTTAGTCCACTTTCCAAACTCAGCACTTTTTAAAGAAGAGAATCCTTAACAATGGTTCTTTAAGGGTTTATTAATGGTTTTTTTTTTTTTTTCTCTCATTAGAAATGACTCGATCTCCTGCATGGATCTACACAGACTTTTTATGGGTTCTTCCAGACAGACACCTGAAGAAATCCTTTAAGGTGTACAATCAATATCTATCTATAAACTCTTATGAGGCAGATATAACTGGTTTTCACCAACATATCAACCAATGGTAATCCTACCATAGACCAGCCATTATGACTACCTGCTTAATATCGAATAGGTCTCCCTTTTTTCGCCCCTGTGGTCTGACACATTTTTACAACAACCAGCATTTTATTGGACCGGACTACACGGACCAGCCTTCACTCCCCATGTGCATCAGTGATGGCACCTTGGCCACCCGTGACGCTGTCGCCAGTTCACGGGTTTTCTAGTCGTCTAGCCGTCACAATCTGGCCCTTCTCAAAGTTACTCAAATGTTTAGGCGTGCCCATTCTTTCTGCTTTCAACACATCAACTTCAGGTAAAAAAAAAAAAATAAATAAATAAAAAGCTTCACTTTATATTGCCTGATATATATCCGAGCCACTTCCAGCCAAATATACAGTAGTTACTGTAACAAAGGCCAAATTGTGACGGCTAGACGACTGAGTCAGAGCAACTCCGAAACCGCAGCTCTTGTGGGGTGTTCCTGGTCCACAGTGGTCAGGACATACCAAAAGTTATTCAAGGAAGGAAAACCGGTGAACTGGTGACAGGGTCATGGGTGGCCAAGCCTCACTGATGCACATGGAGCGTGAAGGCTGATCCAATAGAAGAGCCGCTGTAGCTCACATTGAGGAAAAGAGTGCACCACTGTTTTAGTGGCAAAACGGAGACCTACTGGATATTTGGCAGGTGGTCATGATGTTATGGCTGATCAGTGTGTACACTGTATTGTCAAAAGTATTCACTCGCCAGCCTTCACATGCATATGCACGTGGATGAGTAACATCCAATTCTTAACCCAAAGTGTTACACTGATGTTAGAACTAGAGTTGGACTCGGCCCCTTACTTCCAGTGAAAGGAACTCTTCATGCTTCAGCATACCAAGACATCGTGGACAATTTCATGCCCCCAACTTTGTGGGAATGGTTTGGGGGCGGTCCCTTCCTGTTCCAACATGAACGTGCACAAAGCAAGGTCCATAAAGACATGGATGAGCAAGTTCGGTGGGTGTGGAAGAACTTGACTGGCCTGCACGAGTCCTGACCTCAACCTGATAGAACACCTTTGGGATGAATTAGAGCGGAGACCGGGAGCCAGATCTTCTCGTCCAACACCGGTGTCTAATCTCACAAATGCACTCCTGGAAGAACGGCCAAAGATTCCCATAAACACACTCCTAAACCTTGTGGAAAGCCTTCACAGAAGAGCTGTTAGTCAGGCAGCAAAGGGGGCGGGGCCAACATCATATTAAACCCTTTGGATTAAGATTCGAATGGAAAGTTCATATGCATGTGAAGGCAGGCGAGCACTTTCGCCAATATATTGTAGGAGTAAATGCTCAAACAATTGTGTTAAATTTTTTTGTAAGATTTTGTTACAAGATTATTGCTAGCTAATTGAAAGGTGAAAAAATAAAAAACCCACTCAAACAGTATTGTAATGTATTATAGGGTATCGGTGTGCTCCAATGATGTGTCCCAGTTGATTAATAAGTCAAATTGATTACAGCAACAGAAGAAATTGGATTACTCTAAAAGAGAATATGTTTTTTTTTTTCCCACCGCAAACTAGAATTCCAAGTCAAAAAACAGAGCTAATTTAAACAAAGTTGATTTTAAATGATCAACTTAATATCAACAGCTAGACACGATGTTGAGAACAAATCGAATTAAATGATAAATATTACATCACGATAGGTTTCAAAAGCAGACCAGCCAAATAAAGTGTTAGTTCTTGATTTGATTTGATTGTTTTCATGACTCCAAATAGGAATGAAATTATGAACTGCATAAAATATACCGCCGATTTGGATCTTTCCTGAAAAACGTCTGTCCTGTCCTCAAACCAAAGGCTCATAATCTGCTCATAAATTCCCATAAAACATCATTAAACATCATTCCTCCCCTTTAGGTGGTACCATCAAGCATGCACGGTTCATAATAATATTATTACCTAGCTTTATTTAACAGGGTGTGTCATCTTAAGTAGACTCAATTAGCTTTTTTATTTTATGGAGCTTTTTTTTTTTTTAATGCCCAATTATGTACCTAATAAAGATTTTGATTATTCAAAGGTGTAGGTACGAAGCATGCCCGTTTGATTGGTACCTGTATTTCTGTGTGCGTATTGAACATTCTTTTAACACACTCGGGGCAGGGGTAGATTAATGGTGAAGGTGCTGGACTGCTGATCAGAAGGTTCCTGGGTCGAGCTACCGCAATTCTTGAGAAAGATTCTTCACCCTCAACTGCTCAGATACAACAGGGTGTCGAGCTGGGTGGTAGGGGTGGGGGATATGGGTGGGGAGTGACGGGGGTGGGGAGTGACGGGGAGGATTGCGGGGAGGACGGGGTGGGGAGGACGGGGTGGGGAGCACGGGTGGGGAGGACGCGGGAGGACGGGGTGGGGAGGACGGGGTGGGGTGACGGGTGGGGGAGGACGGGGTGGGAGGACGGGTCGGGAGGTGATATGGGTGGGGGAGGACGGGTCGGAGGACGGGGTGGGGAGGACGGGTGGGGAGAAGGGTGGGGAGGACGGGTGGGAGACGGGGTGGGGGAGGTGGGGAGCACGGGGTGGGAGGACGGGGTGGGAGGACAGGGTGGGAGGGATATGGGTGGGAGTGACAGGGGTGGGGGAGGGATATGCGGGGGAGGACAGGGTGACAGGGGTGGGGAGGACAGGGCCGGAGTGATAGGGGTGGAGAGGACAGGGGTGGGGAGACAGGGGTGGGGAGTGATAGGGTGGGAGGACAGGGGTGGGGAGGATAGGGTCGGGAGTGATAGGGTGGGGAGCAGGGTGGGGGAGGACGGGTGGGGGAGGATGGGGTCGAGGATAGGTGGGGAGCGAGCAGGTGGGAGGACAGGGGTGGGGAGGACAGGGTCGGAGATAGGGGTGGGAGATAGGGGGTGGTGGAGTGATAGTGGGGAGTGATAGGGGTGGGGAGTGACAGGGGTGGGGAGTGATAGGGGTGGGGAGTGACAGGGGTGGTGAGTGACAGGGGTGGGGAGTGACAGGGGTGGGGAGTGATAGGGGTGGTGAGTATTTGTTGCACGATGTGCCGGATGGCAAGAGGATGGACTCTTACCCCCTTAACACACTCACACTTTGGGCAATGGTTCGCTTTTGGTTCATATTTTTTCCCCCCAAAAAATGTGTTATCTGGCTTGTTTAAAGCAGCTTTTTGAGAGTGTGGATTATTACAAGTGCTGTCTGAAGAACTATAAACTCTGCATTAGAAGATAGTAAAATGAATGAATGAATAAGGAAAGAAAGAAAGAAATAATCCTTCAATTTGGTATGGATTTGCCAGAGATTTGCCTGTGTTTTACCTAAACTCACCACAAGAGGGAGCTGTCGTTTCTTCAAGGGTCAAACACATACACAATAAACCACATAAAGGAAACTGCAGCACACTCACCGAGCTTCATTTGCAACAGGGACGCAGGAGGGAAACATGTTCCTGTGGGTTCCGGCTGCTTTTCTGAGGACGAATCCAGCCAGACTAAGACTAAATAAGAGTTTAGCTCAGGTTAATTAGAAATGCCGTTAGACGTCCAGCTTGTACGTTATCATCCATATCACATGATAAAATGAGAGAAATAAACAGTTCCGCTACAGATACAGCCACCGTATTTGGTCCATTGAATCTTCAAATAGTCCACTGATGATATGTTAATGACGTTGCCCTTTGGCGTTTCTATCACGTTCACAGGAGATGGAAACGTGTCAAAGGTCACAGCTGTGAGCGCCGGGATAACAGAGTCCTATTGTACGATTGGAAGAAACGAGGGTGAAGGAAAGTTGAAACATTTTACTTTTTAGAAACTTTTTTTTTTTTTTTTTTTTCCCCCCATCGTTCCATTAAATGCATCGAATGAAGCAACAAGTGCAAGTTTGTCAACTGGTTAATGAACACAACTTTTTTAATATAAATTTCCCAACGTTTATGTCATCGAGGGAAATCATTTCGAAATCTCACAGCTTGGCTAATTTAGGATTAAATCAATGTATTATAGTGTGAATCTCTGGTTCTTACTCTGTCTCGTTACAACCTCATTAATGCTACATTAGTCCAAGGATTCACACCCCCCCCCCCAAAAAAAAGAAAAAAGAAACACATCACAGCCAACTTGTGAGCCGGCGTTAAAGAGCTGAACACTTGTAAATGTCAAACACAAGGCCTTAATGAGATGGGAACTGCATGTGGCGCTGCTCCTGTTGACTCAGATGCGCAGAATAAACAGGACTCTCTGACAGAGCCTCACCGCCATGGGCTACACATGCAGAGGATTAGGCTAATGCCGACCTGTGAGCGGGGCGGAGCAGCAAGATTCCCTCTGACTGATTAGAGCTCAGGTCAGGAGGGGGAGGAGCGCACCGTGGACGAGGTTCCCTCCAAAACAGCAGAGAGAGAGAGAGAAGCCAGGCTCGGATCAGCTTCTTGTCGACAAGAGATAATCCTGTTTGTCACGTCACTCTGAGGCGCAGGTCTGGGCAAGGCCAGAGGGATCCAGGCAAAATATTGTGCTTCAGGGTCACATGTTTTCTCCAGAGGCCGGAGCTTGAGGTCTTAACAGAGTCCATGCACTAAATCAGGGTTTCTGGGTTTTCTTTTTTTTTTTTTTTTTACCCTTCACTTCACCTTAAAACTGAGTTTTCTAGGAGGGAGGGATGACGGGTTGTAGTTCTCTAACCGCAGCTGTGATGTGTTTTTAGAGATTAGCAGACCTTTCAAACAGGATGCTTGATTCTTCTCGCTCTGGCTTTCTTTTATAGGTTTGAGAAAAAAAAAAATCCGAACCATGCCGACGATTCCTTTCTTAAAAAGGACATGATGCTGTTGAGCCGGCGTGCGATTGGTCATTTATTTGATCTCTGCTCGCGAAGTTCGGTTTCCGAGCGCTCCTTTATACATGTCCTTTTAAATGATCACCTCCGTCCAATTTGTGGGTGGGTGCGGTCTTCCCCAGGGTGGCTCCTCCCCCATGAACAAATACAAGGTCTGACCGAACGGGTTCATAAGAATGAGAAGCGAGACATAAATCATGGTCAGTCATGCGACGGCTTTGAGAATGCTCACTTTCCTGCAGGATTGCTTTTGCTCGAGCTGTCTCAGAGACCCGTGGTGGCCGGATGATCGAGTCAAGTCCAGAGATTTACTTGGCATGTGAGTGTGAGTCTGGTGAGGGAGCATGTTAGATGGTAAGCGAGGTGCAGAAAGTGGAGGCGAGGTGATCGAGTGAAACACATCTCTCACCTCTTGACTTGTTCGCTTCAGGCTTGGTACGCGCTCTCGTTCTCCTTTTCTCATGACAGACTCGTGCCACGCGTGGGTGCACCCATCACCTCTTCCGAGCCGTCTGGCCTGGCAAAGGGCACCCAACCTAGTTCCTGGAAAGCACCCACATAACGCCACTGTCTGTCACGCCAACCGAGCCAGCCTCCGCGCCCAGACGGAGCCTTTGGCACCAGCACTCATCCCGTTTCCTCACTTTCCTCTCTCCTACCATGACACAGAAAAAAAAAAAAAAAAGTTCGGAACCATTCGCTAAATCATTCTTTTTTACACGAGGCTTGGGATTCTGACCGAGGGTGTGCCATTGCAAAAAAAGGAACCGAGGATTGAGGGAAAAAAAAAAAAAAACGGAGGTGCAAATTGCCAAGCGCTTTGCGGTGAGCCCTGATCGTAAGCAGCAGTCGCACGCACTCTGTGCCGTTCCTCATAACCCCTCTTGCACCTCCGTAATTGCCTGCTTATGGGCCAGATATGTAATTTAGACCTGCATTCAAATGGTTCTGAGGTGATGACAGCCCATTTGCTCCATGATTAAAAACCCCTCAGTTTCCTTGGACCTAATCATATGTGCTCTTGAACCTCCTTTGGGAAAAAAAAAAAAAAGACGCAGTAAAACAGAATCCAAGATTTTGGTGTTTGCGGTCCAATGTCAGATGTGCTGCGGGTTTTTTTTTTTTTTTTTTTTTAATGTGCAGGAAATTGCAGTCTTGGAAACATGCTCGGTTGAGACAGCCAAAAATAATGAGCTCTGTTTATGCAGCTCATGACTGCAGTTCATGCAGTTCTGCAGCTGTTTTATCCTCGAAAGCTGCAGAATGCTCGAATCGAATTGGTTGATTCATTCTCCAGAATTGCAGCTGTGACAGAAGTGTAGCTGTAAAACCACAGCGTTAGATTAATGCGCTCATTCTAATACAGTACTGCGTGAACATCTTGTGCCCCGACTCGTCACTTTTTTCTATTAAATGAAATAAAGTGATGTAGAAATAAAAACAAATGTTGCACCAAGAGATACAATTCAAAAACCGGTTGTTTTCTGTAACAGCCTCAGCAGCGACCTCGTTTCCCCTCTCGTCTGTTCCAACCCCTTAGCATTCAGCATCAGCAGTGAACTAATCACCTCCTGATCGTCTCTCATCATCTGCACCTTTTAGCCTCACCGCCGTGGTTCCTGCCTTAAGTTAGACGTTTTTTTTTTTTTTATGCTCAAATGATTCCTAGATCACTATGTGTCTTAAGAAACAAAAGGCGCCCCTGTGAATCTGCTCAGCTACTGAAAATGAGAGAGCAAAAAAAGTCTTTCCAGACGCCTGGAGAACTGTTCCTTGTGACTACAACAAAATTGCAAGAAAGTCTCGAGCTTTGGAAGTAAAATAAGAAACGAGGGGGTCAAAACTTTTGCATATCGCTGTACCTTACACATATATCCGTGTAATGGTTTCAGTGCCTTGTTACAGTCAAGAGGTTTAACCGTGGAGTTTCAGGTTTTTCTGTTTCTCAGGGTTTTCGTCGGCTTCAAGTAAGAGAAAAAAAATGCTAAATGAAATATGTTTAGAGTAGTTAAAATTTTTTTTTTAATTTTTTATCAGGATTGTATCTGTTTTTATTTAAATCCTTCGACATCTGTCTGCAGATGTTTTGTTTATCTGCTCAGAACTTTGGGATTAATTTTGAGGATTCAAATGCAAAAAAGTCACAAGAATGAGTCATGTGTGTGTGTGTGTGTGTGTGTGTGTGTGTGTGTGTGTGTGTGTGTGTGTGTGTATGAACATGCAGGTGTGTGTGGGCGTCAGGACTCCCAGGATTCACCCACTCAGCATGTTGTGCTGGGCCGGAGAGAGCCCAGGAGGAAGGGACGCAGGGAGACGGAGAACAATGACCCCATCCTGCTCCTCTCCGTTGGTGTGGGTGGGAGGCATTTATTCGCAGTTCAGCCCACGCAAAGACCCCCCAAGCCACCCACGCATACTGGAGATGCCTACCTGCCCAGGGACTCTCTCACCCCATCTGTCCAGTTCAGGCAGAGACTCCGGTAGCTGTGGGTCAGCAAGAAAGATGATTGATGAAAGACAGGCGGAAAAAAAAAAAAAAATCATCATGAGAGAGAGAGAGAAATGTAAAACCTTCATGAGCTGGTCGCAGCCCTGGATTGTCCCAACTGGGTAAAAAAAAAAAAAAATTTACTATTAGAAATCATTTGTTGTCATTTTTGCCCCCACTGTGCTTTTCTATCGGTGTGTTTGTTCTCACTGCAGCATCTGGCTATGAGAGGAATGACTATTGGACCCAGTAGCACATCAGCCGCTAATCAGGTTCCAGGAACTGGAAATGTTGGCCAAAATTTGTGCTTTTCTGTCACGGAGGGCAGCAGGGAGGGAAGTGTGGAGTGGTGGATCATTTCAACACTCGGAGCTGCGTAAGCTGTGAGTCAGAGCTCAGCTGTGGGAAAGACGTCCATCTGACAATAAGCAGCTCGCAGCCCGGTGCTCACAATGCCGTGCTGGACCCTTCCCATGATCCCTCATGACTGGAGGCGAGAGAGAGACAGAGAGAGAGAGAGACACAGCGAGAGGGAGAGAGAGACGGAGAGAGAGACGGAGAGAGACTGATACAGACAGAAAGAAAGAAACTAAGGGGAAACCAGGAGAGAAAGAGAGTTTGGAGGATCAGACAGACAAGAAGTGTACGAGAGAGAAAGAGAAGGACAGGCAGACAGGAAGAGAGAACGAGAGAGAGAATGACTGAGATGAGGACAGAGACATAGACAGAGTTGTGGAGAGAAAAAGAGAGACAGAGAGAGAGACAGAAACAAAAACAGAAGATAGACCGAAACAGAGGGAAGGAATAAGAGACAAGAAGACAGAGACAGACAGAAAGACAGAGGTAGAGAGCAAAAGGCAGGGAGACAGAAAGAGAGAAAGAGAGACAGAGAGACAGAAACAAAAACAGAAGATAGACCGAAACAGGGGGAAGGAATAAGAGACAAGAAGACAGAGACAGACAGAAAGACAGAGGTAGAGAGCAAAAGGCAGGGAGACAGAAAGAGAGAAAGAGAGACAGAGAGACAGAAACAAAAACAGAAGATAGACCGAAACAGGGGGAAGGAATAAGAGACAAGAAGACAGAGACAGACAGAAAGACAGAGGTAGAGAGCAAAAGGCAGGGAGACCGAAAGAGAGAAAGAGAGACAGAGAGACAGAAACAAAAACAGAAGATAGACCGAAACAGGGGGAAGGAATAAGAGACAAGAAGACAGAGACAGACAGAAAGACAGAGGTAGAGAGCAAAAGGCAGGGAGACAGAAAGAGAGAAAGAGAGACAGAGAGACAGAAACAAAAACAGAAGATAGACCGAAACAGGGGGAAGGAATAAGAGACAAGAAGACAGAGACAGACAGAAAGACAGAGGTAGAGAGCAAAAGGCAGGGAGACAGAAAGAGAGAAAGAGAGACAGAGAGACAGAAACAAAAACAGAAGATAGACCGAAACAGGGGGAAGGAATAAGAGACAAGAAGACAGAGACAGACAGAAAGACAGAGGTAGAGAGCAAAAGGCAGGGAGACAGAAAGAGAGAAAGAGAGACAGAGAGACAGAAACAAAAACAGAAGATAGACCGAAACAGGGGGAAGGAATAAGAGACAAGAAGACAGAGACAGACAGAAAGACAGAGGTAGAGAGCAAAAGGCAGGGAGACAGAAAGAGAGAAAGAGAGACAGAGAGACAGAAACAAAAACAGAAGATAGACCGAAACAGGGGGAAGGAATAAGAGACAAGAAGACAGAGACAGACAGAAAGACAGAGGTAGAGAGCAAAAGGCAGGGAGACAGAAAGAGAGAAAGAGAGACAGAGAGACAGAAACAAAACAGATAGACCGAAACAGGGGGAAGGAATAAGAGACAAGAAGACAGAGACAGACAGAAAGACAGAGGTAGAGAGCAAAAGGCAGGGAGACAGAAAGAGAGAAAGAGAGACAGAGAGACAGAAACAAAAACAGAAGATAGACCGAAACAGGGGGAAGGAATAAGAGACAAGAAGACAGAGACAGACAGAAAGACAGAGGTAGAGAGCAAAAGGCAGGGAGACAGAAAGAGAGAAAGAGAGACAGAGAGACAGAAACAAAAACAGAAGATAGACCGAAACAGGGGGAAGGAATAAGAGACAAGAAGACAGAGACAGACAGAAAGACAGAGGTAGAGAGCAAAAGGCAGGGAGACAGAAAGAGAGAAAGAGAGACAGAGAGACAGAAACAAAAACAGAAGATAGACCGAAACAGGGGGAAGGAATAAGAGACAAGAAGACAGAGACAGACAGAAAGACAGGGGTAGAGAGCAAAAGGCAGGGAGACAGAAAGAGAGAAAGAGAGACAGAGAGACAGAAACAAAAACAGAAGATAGACCGAAACAGGGGGAAGGAATAAGAGACAAGAAGACAGAGACAGACAGAAAGACAGAGGTAGAGAGCAAAAGGCAGGGAGACAGAAAGAGAGAAAGAGAGACAGAGAGATAGAAACAAAAACAGAAGATAGACCGAAACAGGGGGAAGGAATAAGAGACAAGAAGACAGAGACAGACAGAAAGACAGAGGTAGAGAGCAAAAGGCAGGGAGACAGAAAGAGAGAAAGAGAGACAGAGAGACAGAAACAAAAACAGAAGATAGACCGAAACAGGGGGAAGGAATAAGAGACAAGAAGACAGAGACAGACAGAAAGACAGAGGTAGAGAGCAAAAGGCAGGGAGACAGAAAGAGAGAAAGAGAGACAGAGAGAAAGAGAGGGATCGACCAGTGCAGCTGCACAGACTGCTGTTTATTTTGTTAATACAAATCCAAATAACTCCTGTCAGGATCTGTTCCCGCTCCCATCAACTGTTTTTTTTTTTTTTTGCACACAGGCTGATTGTGGTGTGTTGTAGTGGTATAGTGTTGTACAGACACAGTGTGTTGTAGTGTTGTACAGATGCAGTGTAATGTAATGTTGTAGTGTTGTACAGACGCGGTGTGTTGTAGTGTTGTAATGTTGTATAGATGCAGTGTGTTGTAGTGTTGTAGTGTCGTACAGACGCAGTATGTTTTAGTGTTGTAATGTCGTATAGACTCAGCATGTTGTAGTGTTGTAGTGTTGTACAGGTGCAGTGTGTTGTAGTGTTGTTGTAATGTTGTATAGACTCAGCATGTTGCAGTGTTGTAGTGTTGTACAGGTGCAGCGTTTTGTAGTGTTGTTGTAATGTTGTATAGACACAGTGTGTTGTAGTGTTGTAATGTTGTATAGACTCAACATGTTGTAGTGTTGTAGTGTTTTACAGACGCAGTGTGTTGTAGTGTTGTAATGTCGTACAGACGTAGTGTGTTGTAGTGTTGTAACGTTGTATAGACTCAACGTGTTGTAGTGTTGTACAGACGCAGTATGTTGTAGTGTTGTAATGTTGTATAGACTCAGTGTGTTGTAGTGTTGTAGTGTTGTAGAGATGCGGTGTGTTGTAGTGTTGTACTGTTGTACAGACGCGGTGTGTTGTAGTGTTGTAGTGTTGTACACATGCAGCGTTTTGTAGTGTTGTTGTAATGTTGTATAGACTCAACGTGTTGTAGTGTTGTAGTGTTGTACAGATGCAGTGTGTTGTAGTGTTGTAGTGTTGTATAGACACAGTGTGTTGTAGTGTTGTACAGATGCAGTGTGTTGTAGTGTTGTAGTGTTGTATAGACACAGTGTGTTGTAGTGTTGTACAGATGCAGTGTGTTGTAGTGTTGTAGTGTTGTATAGACACAGTGTGTTGTAGTGTTGTATAGACACAGTGTGTTGTAGTGTTGTATAGACACAGTGTGTTGTAGTGTTGTAGTGTTGTATAGACACAGTGTGTTGTAGTGTTGTAGTGTTGTATAGACACAGTGTGTTGTAGTGTTGTACAGATGCAGTGTGTTGTAGTGTTGTAGTGTTGTATAGACACAGTGTGTTGTAGTGTTGTACAGATGCAGTGTGTTGTAGTGTTGTAGTGTTGTATAGACACAGTGTGTTGTAGTGTTGTATAGACACAGTGTGTTGTAGTGTTGTATAGACACAGTGTGTTGTAGTGTTGTAGTGTTGTATAGACACAGTGTGTTGTAGTGTTGTATAGACACAGTGTGTTGTAGTGTTGTATAGACACAGTGTGTTGTAGTGTTGTAGTGTTGTATAGACACAGTGTGTTGTAGTGTTGTAGTGTTGTATAGACACAGTGTGTTGTAGTGTTGTACAGATGCAGTGTGTTGTAGTGTTGTAGTGTTGTATAGACACAGTATGTTGTAGGGTTGTACAGATGCAGTGTGTTGTAGGGTTGTACAGATGTATACAGATAATGTTGTACAAAAGATACAGATTTAAAAATATGATTTAAAACAAACAAACAAACAAACAAACAAACAAACAAACAAACAAAAATGTATCTTAACAGTTTTGTCTATGCTTATGTGACCTGGACTGTATTCCTCTTTTCCTTTACATATTAAATTCATTTTTTTTAAGTCATGGTACACATTGTTATAAAGCGTTTTGAGAAGTCATACAGTTTATAACCATGTGTATCTAATAATCATAATTTTCACTGTTTTCTTTTTCAAAATAATGTACAATACAGTTTTATAAAGATTTATAGCACTTGCAAGTAAATTTCTTTTAATAAAACATAATAATAATTAAAAAAAACTACACCTAATTATTTGTCCCCGTTTGACTTTTAGCTTCTCAGTTGTATCAAGTGACTGATGCTTATTAAAAAACATCGTACTGACCTAAAGTCGTAATTATTATAGTGTAGTTAGTGTAATTATTAAGTTGTAATTACTCAGTCTTTAAATATCGATGGTTAATTAATTTATTACTTCATGCACGATCATGTGCATCCGTCTTTATTGCACATGACCGCAACTAATAATAGAATAATTACTCATTTTCACCTTGACGTCTAGACGTCTGGAGCTTTATTCTTCAAATTATGGGACCTTAATTGACCGCTTATGCGTCCCTGATGACTCCCACACTATGAAATCTCCCAGCTTACACAATGTTTAATAAGCACAGAGTCTTTGAAGTACGGTAAATTGTGTCTTGTCATCAAGATGCATGGGAGGGAAAAAAAAATCTTTGTGAATGTAAAACAAGATTTTAGTCGTTAAACAAGATGCCTTGAGAGGGAGAGAGAGAAATGTAGAGAAGCAGAAACCGACAGATGAACAGAATTTTGACACTTTTTTACCCAGAGTGATTGAAGGACAGACAGAAGTAGATAAGTGCAAATAAGTAGAAATGCAGAGAGAGAGAGATGGAGGGAAAATAGTAGATAGACAAAGAGACCGAGAGACCGAGAGAGGGTAGACAGACAGACTGACAAACGGTAAGGCGGAGACAGAAAGAGAGACAGGCAGAAAGAACGAGAATTATATCATTAGAGAATTATATCATATCATTATCATTATATCATGCAAACATTTTTTTACTTTTTTGGCAGATATTTTTTTCAGTTCATATACAAATTTGTGTGTGTGTGTGTGTGTGTGTGTGTGTGTGTGTGTGTGTGTGTGTGTGTGTGTGTGTGTGTTTGAAGTTGACTTTCGATCCTTTGATGCATTTGATGCCATTTAAGAGTCACTCCAAGCTTATCATGACTTATCTCGTTTGATTTGCGATCGGATCTGATTTTCATGAAGAGCGCCGTTTGAAGTTTGAGAACATGCAGGTGAGGGTGGAGGCCACAATTAGCCCCCGCCGTGAAGTGCAGTAAAGTCCTCAGCCCCGGCCCGGCCCTGGGTTTTCTCTCAGCGCCGCCGCATGCTGACCTCCTATTACAGGGGGTAATTGCATGAAAATGCGCAAACGCCCAGGTGAGCCCCGGAGGCGATCAGAGGCAGTGTAGTGAGTGACGGCTCTCCGCCGATCTGCTCCTGTCACCCATCAATCACACCCACACCCGGGGCAACTCCCCAGCTCGCAGCCACGCTCATCTGTCGCAGCTTGTAAAACGGGCAGACGGACACGCCCACTCGCTTTACTGCCCTCCCCTGCAGCAGACTGTCCACAGAAAATAATACACTGTGGTTAGGAGACAACTTCACCTCTATAACATGTTCATAAGCCTTTATAAACATTAGAAAACTTATTCCATATTTAGTCAAGGCATTAGGTCATTATGCCACCCGTATACACATCATATATATATATATATATATATATATATATATATATATATATATATATATATATATATTATGGCATGCCGTTTAGGAAAATATTCATGAGAGAACTTAATGAAAACTCTGAATATATTGAATGAACTGTGAGAATATTGAATGGATTCCGAATATATTGATTGAAAAATATATATACTGAATGAATTCTGAATATATGGATTGAAAACTGATATATTGAATGAAAAGTCTGAATATATTGAATGAAACATGACGTCATCGAAACACAGCGCCATCTTTAGAAAGGATGAGTGAGTCGGCGAGAAACTTGGTTGCTGCAATTGTGAGAAATGAAGAGATGGTGAACACATTGATGAGGGCGTGTCCGGCCCAAAGTGGTGGCACAAGCCGCACTCAGTATCAGACTACGGATGAAGAAATATATTCGCTATTTCACCGCGGAAGACCCGTGTTATGCGCTAAAATGCCCCCCTGCCACAGATTGCACCCCCTACATAATCTATATCAAATATTATATTACAACATAAATTCATAGGTTTATTGTTATCAACTATGATATAACTATTATAATTAACCGTTGGCATGTGACAGGTGTCGAGACCATGAATACAAATTCTCATAGAATGTTTATTTTGTGGCACGTTTATTTTACAGGGATTTGTCATGTAATACAAAAATGCTTGCACTAAATAAATATTTATGATGAAAAATTTTACGAAATGATTTTCATTATTAAATAAGCAATATCAAAAATACATCTTGTATATAAAAAAAATAATAATTTATATTTTTTCCCTATACTACATGCAATTTTTTATAATGCTTATTTTATAATCAAATCCATTTGGTCTAAATTGTAATTTCTAAATCATAAACCTATAAATTTCTGTTCTAATATAATATTCGACTGAGATTAAATAGGGGGTGCAATCTGTGGCAGGGGGGCATTTTAGCGCATAACACCGGTCTTCCGTGGTGAAATAGCGAATAAATGTCTTCATCCGTCGTCTGATACTGAGTGCGGCTTGTGCCACCACTTTGGGCCGGACACGCCCTCATCAATGTGTTCACCATCTCTTCATTTCTCACAATTGCAGCAACCAAGGTTCTCGCCGACTCACTCATCCTTCCTAAAGATGGCGCTGTGTTTCGATGACGTCATGTTTCATTCAATATATTCAGACTTTTCATTCAATATATCAGTTTTCAATCCATATATTCAGAATTCATTCAGTATATATATTTTTCAATCAATATATTCGGAATCCATTCAATATTCTCACGTTTCATTCAATATATTCAGAGTTTTCATTAAGTTCTCTCAAGAATATTTTCCTAAACGGCATGCCATAATATATATATATATATGTATGTAACGACCTCATTTCGCCTCTCGTCTGTTCCAACCCCTCAGCATTCAGCATCACCACTACACTAATCACCGACCTGATCATCTGTCATCATCTGCACCTGTTTCCCACTGGTTAACAATAAAAGAATCTACACGAGGTTGCCCTGCTTAAATTTTATTGCACCTTTGGGAAGTTTTGCAGCCTGCCACAGTAAAAAATTTCTTTCAATTTCTCTCATTTAATCTACATCCAGTAATATCATTTAATATGAAGTAATAAGGGAGCTTAAGGCTTTTGCACGGCACAACTACCTTTTATATTTATAGATAATCCTCTCCAATTATACTGCTCGTATTAACTATTAAATTAATTAAACATAATGTTTACTTAACCCTTAATATATCATTTAACCTTGATAACACGCATTAGGAAATATTTTGAGATGACATGTTACATTATTACATAATATATAGAGGGCACACCCGGTATCTAAGCGATGTATATTAAAAGAAGAAAAAAAAAAAGGGAGGTTAATTAAACCTGATATTTAAATACAGTGTATTAAGATGAAAGTAATTAAGTTACACCTTGTATAGTTTTTATATTTGTAATGTTGTTGTTTTTTTTTTTAAATAGAGAATAAAAGGTTTATCAGTTCACTTAAATGATCTGCTTTTCTCACAAAGTGAGACATTCCTTTCGGTGAGCGCATTACAAAAAAATTTAAATTGTGTATTAATGCATCAGATAATCTTAAATCTTTCATCTTTGCCTGTTATTGAAATTTAATGTAATAATATATATATATATATATATATACTTTTAACAATAGTCAGTGTTGCAAAGCAGCTTTACAAAAATGTGTTATGTTGCTTAGCAACCGAAGCTTATCGTTAAAACAAAACATTCACTGCGAAAATGATTTGTAAATTTAAGAGTTTATTAAACACCAAGTTTTATATTGCATTTGGAAAGAACAGCCTGATAAAATAAATGCAGCACACACCCTTGAGTGCCTAACCCTTATAGAATAATTCAGGGTTTATACAGTATAATCGCCAATAATTGAATAAATATATAATTGCCGGTTATAAAATGGTGATGATGAAAAAGAAATACTGTTTTCTAACTTGTTCAGACACACAGTAATGACTTGACTGTTGTTCTGTTCCTCTGATGAAAAGCAACAGATGCCTTAGAAAGAGTGATAAAGCAGATTTGGTGTCCTTGTCCACCGCAGTCAGCCTGTCACTCAGCCACCATGTGTCTGTTCCTACACACACACACACACACACACACACACACACACACACACGGTCCTGCGTAGAGACACAAAAGGAATCCCAGGTCACAGACTCGGTAGCTCTGACACAAGGTGCCTGAGAACACACACCCATCTGTCATTGTCAGGCTTCTCACATGTGTTTAATACAGTGTCGGACACAATCGAGTGGGCGGAGCTAGGAGAAGACAAGGGCTAAAAACAAGACAGGAAATACCACTTTGAGGTTCTTGAAATTCCTAATTTGCTACAACAAAATGTCCCGTTTTATTCCTTTTCCACTACAGGAGTTAAATTGTATATATATATATATATATATATATATATATATATATATATATATATATATATATATTATAAAAAGAAAAAAATAATAATTGCACAATATATGACGGCTGCAAAGCACTGGCACTGGAGACTCCTTAATAAGACGTGACGTAAACCTCTCCCTACAAGCCCCAGTGTGTAGTGTTACTATGGAAACAATGAGATTAATGTACGCTAGAAGATTAATGAAGACGATGTGGTTCTTAGATAATGAGTCGAGTCGGTACGTTAACGTGATGTTGTGTGAGTGCGACTTAAACCTGACTTTTAGAATCAATGTAAACATGTAAACAAGTTTAAATGGAATCGGATTAAGTTGAAATTCCACAACACACTCAGATAATAGAGTTGGGAGTCGAGCTACTCCAGCACATGTACAGTACAGTACAGTACCAGGCACAAGTTCAGACACAAGTTTGGATTTATTTTTATATTCCAGAACAACACTGGAGATTTCCGAACTATGAAATAACACATATGACATTAGCTAATTAAGTAACAACATCATCATCAACAACAACAACAACAACAGCAGTCATCTGCCTTCGGATAGCACCATGACCATAAGAGACCACGTGCAGCTCCTCTCCTCAAAAACTGAACGGTACAGAACATAAGAAACGTACGGCGCTTTAAAGTTCCCCGTGTTTTTACCGCCCGGCGCGTTACCAGTTTGCTGTTATCTTACTTGTTTGTTGATTGTTTTGGTTTGTGACGTAATGGGTCAGCTGGGAATTCTCGGTTAACAAGCTGAAAGTTAGCATATCTCCTCCACCTGTCATGGTGGATAATTCTGTACCCCTGGGGTGCTTGTGGAAGCGGACGGGGATATCGGATAGTCCAATTAAATCTAACGAGGTATAACTGAGGTGTCACTTTTTTTTTTTCTTATCCCCTTTATCTGACATCTTACAGTAACAGAATGTAAAGTTCATGATTTGTCAACGTTTGTTACTAATCGTGCCCACGCCTAATTCGCCCGCAAATAAATTCTTTCTTCTTCTTCTTCTTCTTCTTTTTTTTTTTTTTCACGGGTATTGTTGCGTGAAGAAAAACAGACCCAGGAGCTCAGACAGGAAGCGGATAGTTCTGGAGTCGGGTTATGAAATCGTGCCGTGAAATGAGGAACCCCTGACAGACAGAAAGTATTCCGTCTCATCTGTTATTCCTCCCACTGGGATTGTGGCGTTGTGAGGCTCTGGATTCAGGAAGCAGTAATGCTCACAGCGCTCGTCGAGTCCTCTAACCTCCGTGCAGTGTTCATTTACAATGCAGCCCCCTTGGAAAGTCCCCGTGCCAATCGGCCCCGACCCCCTTTTGTTTGTCGGACCCATCATTCGGGAGGGCGTGACAGCAAGCAGGGAAATGCCGATGGCTTGTATTGAATTCGGCCGCTAGGAAAGGATCATCATGGACAATAGAGGACGTTGCCCAGCCTGTCCATGTTCAGGCAGGTCCCAACTTGTCTCTCTTCCTTTTTACTTTTTAATGAAATCAATATTTTGATGGATTTTTTTTTTTATTTTTTTATTTTTTATCGATCTCATTATACCTTTCAAATCATTTATAACTACAGTATAGAGCACTTGGAGCTGCAGGTAGCGCATCACTATCTAACACACTGACCTGGAACTGATCCGGTGCTACTTAGATTGGAACTGAATATAACCAAGAAAGCTTCCAGACGCTGCTGCAGACATCATATCATGCATCCGTAATGAATCTTCATAGTTAGTAGATCTGTCCAGGTGGGAATCACGTTACATGTGAAGTACTCTCATCTTTGACAGAATCTCCTCTGTAACTTTATTCCTCTCCAGATTGGTCTTTGCTGTTCTCCATCCAGTGACTTTCTAATCACATCTCACTTCCTGTTGGAAAAAAGAAAACAAACAAACAAAAAAAGAAATAAATACATCTGACTGCTGCTATTTGGCATAGGTTCAGCCTCGTCTGGCACAAATCAGTGCCTCACGCCCTGGATAATGAAGACTTCCTGAGTCATAAAAACCAAAAAATGCATGTTGTATTATTATTATTATTATTATTATTATTATTATTATTAATCATTTTATTAGTAGTAGTAGTAGTATATGTTATTATTATTATTATTATTATTATTATTATTATTATTATTATTAATTTAATTATTAATTTTATTATTATTAGCAGTAGTAGTATTGTTGTTGTTATTATTATTATTTTTTTTTATTATTATTAATTTTATTATTATTAGTAGTAGTGTTGTTGTTATTATTATTATTAGTATTATTATTAGTATTGTTGTTATTATTATTATTATTAATTTTATTATTATTAGTAGTAGTATTGTTATTATTATTATTATTATTATTATTATTATTATATTATTATAAATTTTATTATTAGTAGTAGTAGTATTGTTATTATTATTGTTTACATATTATTATTATTATAATAAATGTTATTATTATTATTAGTAGTAGTATTGTTGTTATTATTATTATTATTAATTTAATTATTAATTTTATTATTATTAGTAGTAGTAGTATTGTTGTTGTTATTGTATTATTATTTTAAATTTTTTTTATTATTAGTAGTAGTATTGTTGTTATTATTATTATTATTAATTTTATTATTAGTAGTATAGTAGTATTGTTATTATTATTATTATTATTATTATTATTATTAATTTATTATTATTAGTAGTAGTAGTATTGTTGTTGTTATTATTATTATGTTTTTTAAATTGTTGCTGGAACATACTGAAATATGAGCCAGGGTCTTTTGACCTGATCATATGACCATGTTACGGAAACATCTGGGTCTGTAGAAAGAAAAAAAATGTATCACTCTTCTTGTAATCATGTTGTTGCTGTCCAGATGCAGGAGTTGTTTTACTGAAGAAACGTGTAAAACAGTAAATGCAAATGTTTATATAATAATTGAATCCGAACCAAACAAAAGGACTTTTAACGATTTTTTTTTTTTACCAGAACTGCCAGTTCATCCAGCACTAATAGGAAGAACTGGATTTCAAGAAGGGTGTTCAAGTCAAACCGGGACTAGTCACGAAATATCTGTTTTACGAAGGCGTAAAACCGAGTGACATTTTCAGAAGACTACGAGCACGCAAACGTCTTTGTAGTCCATACGTCCCTGAATGATGATCCCAGAGGCCCCCTGCAGCCGTTTCTGCGAACATTCAGGGACTGGAACGCCTGACCCTTGGAAATCGATGCATAACTCGTAACCAGCTTGTGGAAGAGACGCATCTGTCTGTGTGACTCGGCTGGGAGTTACTGTACCGTCCTGACCTCGCCCCAAGATATTTCTACATGTTTGGGCGGTTAAAGGAGTTCTTGGGAGGCCGGCGTCTCAGACAGACTCTTGGCTCATGATCTGAGAAAACTTTCTTGGACCGTGAATCATTAGGATAAGTGCATTAGTGTAGCAGGGGATTATAAAGAGAAATATAGAGAGTTTTTGTTTAGTGTTCTGTTATTCTGTACAATCCAAAATCCCAGTTTGACTTAAATGACTCCTCACATTAATTCTGCACAATTAAATTTTTTCCATTGTTAAATTAAAGGAAAGCGAAACAGGGGACAGAACCTGTAACCACTGTGTGGTGTTTAAGGTCTGGTTTGGTGCACTCTTTGCTCTACAAATAAAACCAATTACAATGTTGAAAAGCGTTTGTTAGTAGTCCAGTCATCCACACAACTAGCTAATCTATGACTTCGTCTTCCTTACAGACGTCTCCGAATGCCTGGCGTGTCTTTGAAGCACCTCGGCGCCGGCCTCGGTGTCCTGACCCAGCCTGACCACGCCGACCTCCCGCGAGCTGAATGTCTTCCTCTGTCCTCGTCCACGGTGTGGAGAGAAACAACAGTGACTTGTACTTGTCCTGCAGACAGGCATTCCCACCTGCGCTGGGTCTGGTACAGATGTGTGAAATATCAGCTCAGGGAGTCGGAGCCCTCAAGAGCCGGGCAGCTGTTTATCCAATAGCACCTAGAGGTCCTGGGAATAGACGCCCTTAATATGGTACACATGTGCTACATCCTGTCTGGGGCTCGCGCGTGTTTTCGTGAGCCACAGGGTCGGGCTAACATGTGCGTGCATTGTGTGTGCGTGTGAGTGAGTGAGTGCATGGTCAGCTAGGGCGTGGACAGACTGCGATGCAGATGAGCGAATACAGAACTCATTATGCCACGTAAAAATCCAGAAAAGTCTCTGAGTTTTGTGATATCTCGCACATGCTACTGCAAAAAAATAATAAAAAATACTACTAGATAGACAAAAAGTGCCAGCGACCCGAGGTATATCTGTTAGCGACATAATCCAAAGTCCTGTTAGAACTACAGAGGTTCCTAGGTGGACGGATGGATGGATGGGTGGAATAAATCAATAAAACTAGTTAGTCTCGGTAAATTGTGTCCTTGGATGTTCTTTCACCGGTAACTAATCAACATGATCATTTTCCTATAATTGCACAACACAAAGTGGTGTATATTTTACAAATGGTTCCTCTTCTGGGTTCGAGGTTAAGGAGCAGGACCCGTGCCTGTCTGTGCTCTGCTGGTCCTCTGTCTCTTCAGACATGAAGCCTAATCAACTTATCATACCAGCGAATCTCTCATCGGAGGCCGACGCTTGACAGCGGCAGAAAAAGAGGCCAGGCGACGGCTAATTTCCAGCAGCGGGATGCCGCCGGAGACCCCGATTCCCCCGCTGAGCATCTCTGTCACCCGAGGAACCATGCTGCTCCCCAGGCAGGATGCGCTCCATACTAGGAGCAAAGGGGATTATTTACCACGGCACACAATGGCCCAAAAGACACAATGCAGGCAGTATATCACACAACTGTCAATAATTTTTAAGGCCATCCCACGGCCAATTAGCTGAAAGGGCGCCGAGCTTTCTCGGCCTGTTCCTGAGCTCCACCGGAGACAAACAGTCCACCCACACACCCAAGCAGCTGCACGGGGCTCCGAAAAGTTTGCGGTATTTAGAGATTCCTGATCGCTATGGTAATTTTATTCATGGCATGTTGTCAAGAGGTTTGCCGCAAAACATACAAACAGGATTTCATCAGTCGAAAGTGGCGCGGAATAAAATGACAAATGTTCGCGTAAGACGAACATGGAAAATACTTTGCTGGGACGAGCAAGTGCCTTAACATGAACAATGAGTAAAAACAAACAAACAAACAAACAAACAAACAAACAAACAGAAAAACATCTGTTGTTAATATCCTCCAGCCTCGAGGGCAATCAGAGTTTTCCGTGCGCTGATTCTCCACTAATACCGGCTCTAATGCTGCACTAACACCATCGGTTTAGCTGGCGTTAGATACATTATGCTGAATAACTTTGGATGAGGTGCATTCTTAGCTTTATACCACGTGATGAAATTGTAGCTTTATAAATTCAAAGTAAATGATTTGACGCACGGCCACAAAGACGAGGGTTTGAGCTCTAACGCAGTGTTTAAGCGAGTGAGCAGTTTCTTAAATAGAAACTAATGTATGTGTCATTTTTTAAAGTCTTATTAATTGTGAAAGAGAGAGAGAGAGAGAGATATCAAACAATAACAATGTCAAACCTAACAGAGCCACAAACAGGTGAAAAAGTTCTCCTTGAACAAATCTATTGATCATTAATGTGGATTAAGAAGAATAAAACATGGTCACATGCTGTTCTAGCGAAATCACCACCTTCATCACCTGAAACGCCGCTCCATCAAATCATGCTACCTGTAGTAAATTTTGTGCTTCCCCAAAATTTACAGCTCTCAATCACCTTGTTTCACACAGTAGAGTGCGTGGAGCGGAGCGTCTGCAGGAACAAGTTACACAGAACTTCTAGGGCGAACGTCAGCAGACAAAGGCCTCGCTGTTTCGCGGTCTCATGCCCAGCGGGTGTGCGGTGCTAGCTACAGCGCTGCCTCTGCCTTGACCACTCATTAATCACTCTCTCAGCCACTCCGGGGCACAGCAGTCAGGAGCGTGGCCTCTGTGCGGCCGGGCCGGTGACCCATGGCCTGGTCGGAGAGCTCGGACCAATCGCGACGCGGCGTCCGAGGTGAGTGGGCTACCTGCTGCTGAGGATGAAAACGATTGGACACAGCTTTCAGGATGATGGAGGACAGCAGATTTGCTACGCTGACCACTCCACCAAGATCTCTAATCTCTAATGAGCGCCAGGCACGACCAAGGAGATCTGTGATAGCGGTGCAGAGAAAAAAAAAAAGGTTACGTTTCTGCTTTTGTTTCTGCTTTGTTTCACGCTCACGGTGGACTTTGTGGTTTTATTTCCAATAATGGGATTCCTTTCTGAAAAGGCCGAGGAAGACCAAGACGTTTTCAGTTTGAACACATCTGCTGTTTCAGTCATGCATTGTAATGTGGACTTGTCGCTTGTGACCAGGCAAAACAATTTCCTTGACTGATATCATGTACTGGAAAATACAAAATTGTAACTCAAATTTTTTTTCATGACTAGCACAGCATTAAAAAAAGATTATAGCAAATGAATATATTAAAAAATGTATACCTTTCATTTCAACACTAATCTTATTCACAATTATGTGCACAATAAAACAAATGAAAATAATAAAACTTAAAAAAAAAAAAAAAAAAAAGAGGGTTCATAAGGCCATTCATAGGAGCTTTATGGCACCTGACATAAAGCTACGTAAAACATTCAACAAACGCTTTGTCAACCCTCTTACCGAAGGCGACATGTGTAATAGCTCACGAGTATGTTAGAATGCATTATACCATGTTACGAATATGTTACGATGCATTCATTAGCCATTATGAAGATACTATTATCACATCTTTCATACAGTCAGTCTGAACATTTGACATTGACAACAACGCTAAATCTGACTTTGGAAGTACTTGGAACATAGCAAAGTAATTACTATGTCTGTTCATACTGGCTAACGTAAGTAGTCATGAGCGGCTTGTGCAGATGTTATGTAGCATTATGAACCCTTAGTTCTAAACCTGCTTATATGCACTGTGCGTATACAGTAGGTGCTATGTATCCCAATAAATATACGTATCATTACATTAACTCATAGGCATTCGTACACATGCCCACATGATACCATGACATAAACCTACATACTGTCAGGTGATCCTTAAACAGACTAAAAATATTTCACAAGTTTGATATTATGTGACGTAAGTCAAAGATCCTGAAAAGACTTTGCAGTTCAGTCTGGCTCTGCGAGGTCATAGGATTATGACAGTTATAATGCGACATAGCTCACCAACTGAGTTTGATTTAACATGTTTAAAAAATATATATATAACTCACAGTAATAGGCATGAATGTGAAAAAAAGTAAAAAGTGCTGTAAATCATTGTGATATAAGCGGCTACATAAGAACTGCATAAGTTATTACATAGATTGCATTGACAATTAAAAGGCAGGTTTTCTTTTATATTTTCATGAAGTAATAAAAAATTAAATAAATGCGACAAGAACATCAATTCAAGGTCCAGCTGTGAAGACATCAAAAATCACTTTTCTCTCCTGAGATCATAAGGATGTTTACACAGTAAACAATAAACAAAGAGAAAACATGGAAACAATCAAAGGGACGTAGGTACATGAGGGCAAAAAAAAAAAAAAAAAAAAAAAAGGGATACAACAACACAGAAAATGAAATGCTTTGAAAATGTAAAAAAAATATCTAAATGTCCCTAAAATATTGCTTTGGACAATTTTCTCCTCCCCGTTTTAGAGCCGTCCATCTGCGAGTTGTTTAAACCTTTTCTAATCTGTCAGTTGTGCTGTTTGTAGCCGCATGCTGGCAGCGTAATTACGACAATTAAATCTAATTGTGAGTAGCCCTGCAGGACCCCAGCAGCATGCCGCTCAACCCCCTGTGTCCTGTCCTTAAGGTGTGTGTGTGTGTGTGTGTGTGTGTGTGTGTGAGAGAGAGAATATGTGGGTAGGGATGGATGGATGGATGGATGGATGGATGCAGGTGCTTTACCTCCCCTTCCCCAAGCACGGACTCCCTGCGTTGTGTCACAATCACCTTCCACCTGGTTTCAACAGAAAAATAAAGCATGAGCATAAAAACGCTGGTCTGCAGCCTTATACCTGCCATTGTTCATGTTTCATCTTCCTTAAAACAAATCTCCTTAAATAGTGTTCATAAGGCTGCATAAGACCGCCATTACACTAGACGTAAGCCTCTAAATCTCTTTGGTGACACTTTCTGTTTTCTTTCTAGGGCAACATGTATGTATAATGACTTACTATAAATTCATAATTCATTTATTTAGCATTGTACACACTGTTATGGTTATTTATGGAAAAGCGTTCAAGTTTGAACCTGTAGCGTTGTTGATAAAATAGTGCTTATAGCACATTATGTCATCTCATAACGTACTGTATATCATCTCATAATACATGATGTCTTATAATGTCTTATTGGCACTACATTCAACAGTGCGTAGTTATATGAATCAACATGAAAACAATGTGTGTTGAAAGCAACATGCTTGCTAATAAATATCTACAACAGTTATACTAATGTCTTATAAACACATTATAGGAGTCGGTTAATAGTTCCTAATACTGTAAATATGATATGTTCATTGAAACAATGTCACAATGTTTTTCTAATTAAAAAAAAATAGTGAACATTATTACCCATCATGCTGTTGTTATAAATATCAATATCAATATCTAAAATCATCTATATAATATTTTAGCAACTTTAGCCAGAGTAAATATTTTGTTTGTACACTTTCTATGTATAATTTTATATTATTATATTACGTGTTGTAGCATCATTCAGACATAAGTCCGTCACAGCAACTCGAATCTGTGACTTGATTCTGATATTGGATTTACTTAGGAAAGCATGTTTTTTTTTTTTTTTTAAGTTTATAAATGTTTATAACAGGGCTATGTCAGGAGTTATAAGGGGCTTATGCATATGTTATGTAGCTTTACGAACAACCTTCTTAAATCAAGTAAAGCATCGTGACTTCACCAGTAAAACTCATGCCTCAATACCTTGCATGTCGTTTTATGTTAGAATGCATGAGAGGCTTATGGCATTATGTACTCTTATGAACATCTTGTCTTTTTAAATAAACTTGCTGACCATGCTAGGATTCATTTCACCATCATAGAACTCAATGCCAAGACATTCTAATTCACAACAAGTAGAAATCTGTGCTCTAATTTGGGTGGAAAAAGTAGGCTTTATGTCACCTGACATTTATTGTACTAAGCTACAGTATGACTTGGGTTATGACAGGTGCCATAAGAGGTTTATGTATGTGAATGAAATCATGGCGTGGTTTTCACATCAACTTTCATAATTATGTTACAACCAGCAAGCCATGTTTTGTAATCTTTTGGAAATGTGACAGTGACATACATAAGGCAGTAATAACATCATTATGTCATCTTGATTATTTAAATTAAAGTAGAAAAGTGATTTCTACACCTTTGCAAATAAAGAAGTGTAAGCGTTCATGTCATTAGTACTGAGATGCTTATGTAGATGTTATGCAGCTTCATGAACATCATCATCATTGCAATTCGATTCAAGTCAATATTACTGGTCGGGTCAAACGTGATGTGGTATGTATGGATTATGACATGCATTTTAACACCTTCGACCTTTGGCATCTTTAAGCCGGTGTTCGTCAGAAGTCGGTCCATATTTCCGTCAGATGCTTTCAGTGTTAAGTGAAGATTAAGAAGCTCCAGCTCTGGGTTGAGTGGCCTCTTTCATAAAGAGTGCTGATGATAGCATCTGTCGTCTTTGTTGCGTGAGGAGAGTCAGATGCAGGAATCCGGCAGCATGTGTGTCATGATGGATTGAGAGGACAGAGATTGATGGAGATCAGGTCATTCCTGCTGAATGCTGAAACTACCGCTAACCTATCTGTGACCAGCGAGCCAATCGATTTGCTTTAGACGATCACTCATAAGCCAGGGCCGAAGTTTTTCATCACGGATCACAGGCCGGAGCAGGCTACGTCCATGTATTCATAGGTTTTATATCTTAGATGTAAAATCAAGAAAGCAAGCAATGGAAATAATTAGTGAACTGAACGCCATCAGAAACAAACCCAATGTGCGTAGATGATGAATCATATGAGAAGCCTGTCTGTTTATTTAGTTGTTTTGCTTTAATAGGTATTAGGGGAAAATAAAAAGTGTATTATATTATTTTCCACATAATCTGATAATCTCATTCAGTTCAGCTCTAAACAAGTGTTAAAACATTTACTCCGACTCTACTGTAACTCATGTCACACATTTCACCCTTGTGAATAAAAATTATTTTAAAAAAAATACTAATCAAATATGACAAGTTTTCGCATCATAAAATCACTGAAATCATCTTAACTAAGAGAGACAGAGTCAAAGAGTTTAAGGTCATGCTCTAACATTAACAAATGATCTCTTGGGAAACTTAGACCAGGACATGTAGAACTGCAAAAGTGATTAAAACTTTTCTTTATTTTATTTGTGACTCTTTCCACAGCGAAACGTTTTCTTCTTCTTGAAAATCGTCTTTCTCCAGTCTAGGCAAAAAGTCATATGGCAGTTTCTCTACTATAATAAACTAAGGTCAAGTGAGGTTTCATTTCTATTTATTTAATATTTTACATCATTTACACGACTTTTCGAAATGTTTTGATTATAGTACTGGAAATTTGTAATATTTGTAATATTTTTGACATTTCCGCCTGGAACAGTTTATCTATGTTTACATTATTTCTAATGGGAAAATGCGATTCGCAATACGTTGAGTCGTTGCACAGCGCTTGTTTAGCTGAAGCATCTCGCTGACTCTACATGATCTTGTACTTTTAGTGACTTAAAAACATAAAACATGTGATTAGTAAACTGAAGCCAGACTAAAATAATGAAATTCAATTCAATTCCAAAAAATATAACTATAATCATAATGCAGATTTTTATTAAAGACTTTGGACTAAAATAAAAATTCACATTGGCATTATTTAAAGAAAAGAAAAAAAAGAAAAGAAAAAAAAAAGAAAAGAAAAAAAAAGAAAAGAAAAAAAAAGAAAAGAAAAAAAGAAAAGAAAAAAAAGAAAAGAAAAAAAAGAAAAGAAAAAAAAGAAAAGAAAAGAAAAAAAAGAAAAGAAAAAAAAGAAAAGAAAAAAAAGAAAAGAGTGTTCCTGAATAGATGTTAAAACTCTCTGCAGTTCTGGTTCTTTCTGTGGACGTTGTGGTGATCTGGGCTCCAGGCTCACGCTCTAATTGAAGGGTTTGCGATTCAGATACTCTTTGGCTTCGAGCTTAGCTGCAGGGCTGTGGACACAGGACCTCATGCCCCATAGGGTAGCCATTATTGAAAAGCACTAGGGGAGCGTGGCATGGGGAGGATGGCTGCCCTCCAGGAGCCTAATCTAGTCCTCCTGAGCTGTGTGCCGGAAAAGTGGAGAGACTGCACACCCGAGCTCACTAATAGAACCCAAACCAGTGTCTGGCTCTCCCAGAGGTTGGATACTTTTGTTACTAGCTAAGCCTATTCGGGCATTAGCTTCTTGGTTGTAATGTAAAAGTCAGCAGGGGCATCGTTTTCAGCTTGGCCAGGTATATTGTTCCGGTTTTTGTCGTCGAAAAGAATTTCCTCTCTTCCTGAAAAGTCTGGATTTAGACCCAGGATATTTCCAAATCATGTCAACAAACCTTCTTTAAAAATAAAAACAACAACAAAAAAAACAAAAGTTACATCATCACGCTACGTGCTCGAATTGTATAGACTTAAAACAAGCTCTCACAATGCAAAGCTAACCCTTGAATTACACTCAGAGCGGAAAGGGCAAGGAAGAGAATTACCTTTAACTGGATGGAAAGTTTCTTTGGACATTATTTCTCCATGATTGACGGAAAATTACGAGCTAAACATGACAAATGAGACCATAAAATAAATGATTATTCATTTTCACAGCTCTGGTTTTTAAACAAATTCAAATTCAAAAATTCAAATTCAAATTTTATTTACACGGTATGATATGCATGGAAATGCGTATACGACCGGCCATGACCTTAAAAAAAAAAAAAAAATATAATATATATATATATATATATATATATATATATATATATATATATATAGAAAGAAATAAAAAATAAATACTGGAATAAAAATAGAAATAAGAGTAAGTTTGCTATAGAAATACAATACAAAATTTTTCAAAAATCTATAAGAAAAAATAAAATATAAAAACTTATCTGTACAAATGTAGTCAGAATTTTAAATGGAAATACAGATGGGAATAAATGGAAACGTGGAAATGTCCATAGTGTCCAACTGTGCATGAGTGAACAGATGAGTAATGTCTATAAGTGTCCATGACGTTATATGACACATACAGTAATATAATCACATGACAATGCTATAGTCGGAGATATAACAATTTACCATCTGTTCTGTGTTAAATTTATGCTCACAATACACTTATATTCCCGGTATTGTCTATGTTTTTATACCACAATACAAAAAAAAAAAAAAAAAGTGGCAAATTTGAAAACTATTTTGTTTATTTCTAAACGTTTTAGTCATTTGAAATCGAATGCTAATGATTAAAATAAAATTACAAACTAATTGATGTCACTTTGGTTAAACAGTTTTCACCTGTTTGAAAACTTTAATGGCCAACATTGAAGTCAAAAATATTCCAGTGATCATTATTTCACATAATCTTTTTTGGTGCTGAATTCTGGATTCTGGTTTTCCGATTGTTCATTTTTCTCTAATAACAAATACATACATACAGTACTGTCCAAAAGTCCAAAGTCCAAAGAGCCAGACTGTCCAGTATTGTTAATGTAGTCTTGAGGAATCGTTCTCCGGGATCCACAGCTTTGTCAAGAACCGATGAGAAACAGATGCAGATGACGAGACGAGTGATTAGTATAGTGCTGATGCTGAATGCTGAGCGGTTGGAACAGACGAGAGGGGAAATGAGGTCGCTGCTGTTACATGAAAAAAAAAAGAAAGAAAGAAAAAAAAAAGATTTTGGAATTGCATCCGCCTGTCACAGTAGAACATTTCTATGTTCCTATTTCTTTCAGTTAATCTAAAAAATAAATAAATAAATAAATAAATAAATCATGACATTTTTTGTTGGAAATAAGGAGGCAACTGTGTATAACATCGCAAGTTATTTAAATGATTACAATCCTTATAATAATACTTTTCTAATCTTTTTCTATGAGAATGAATGAATGATAGGGAATTTGCTCACGATAAGCTTTATGGAAGGAGACTGTATAGTCCCAATATCAGCACTTTGAGACAGTCAGAGGTCTGGCTGTAACTTTCAGGTTTATATAATTTTCATATATACTTTTACTTAACTTTCAGTTTTTTTTTTCTCTCGTAATTTTCATGACAGGTGTAAAAAAAAACAGTTAGACGCTAGTGACAGTTCGTAGCTGCTATGAGGTAAGTGAGAAAAGAAATTAACCTTAAATGTAAGTAATAATGAATAAACTGCGTAGAATAGAGGTATAGAAGGTCGTAATCACTGTGCTTGAGTCAGACCAGAACTTTTATCATTTACACACTCCTATAAGAGAACATGCAGTCATGTTTTACCCCTTACTCATCGTTCAGCCCTCGTGGCTATGATGGTGTGTTTGGTGTCTTCCTCTTTCATATGACGGCATCTGTTCAGTGTTCCGTTCCACCTCTCGGTTCCTGAAGCTGCGGCTGATTCTCCGCAGCCTGGTACATTCCCACACTGCACTGACCGAGAGGGAAACGAACTGTGTGCTAAGTACAGGGCGGAATTAGCGGCTCATGCTGAAACCTCCAAGCGGGACCTTGGGCTTATCTCCGTCCGATCCCCCGCCTGATCCCTTCTTGTCCTGAGTTTGCTTGTCATTGTTGGAGGGAGATGATTTGGGTGATCTTTCGGGTCTTGTGCCTGGCCCTTTTGTCTTTGCCGGCGGGGGGAATCCGTCTTTTGTTCTTCTCTCGTCCCCTTTCACGGATCACCACAGATGCCCTTTTCATTCGGCTGATGACCCCTAACCCTGGGCTCTACTGTAAAGAGGAGGGGAAGGAGAAGACCCTTTAATCACGAACCATTGGTGTGGCTTGTTTATGGCCCCTTTTCATTTTTTTACTGTGAATCTGTGAGAAATGCCGCATAGGGATCATGATGGGTCACGTTTCGATCGGGCTGAAATAGTAATGCTTTTAAACCGCGTCTATGGGAATGAATGATGTTTGCTGCTGAACTCAAAGCTCAGAGCTGTAGCGTTTCAGGATTCGGTTCCGATTCTGGAAATTTTGACAAAGGCCGCACCAATTACATAACAGATAAGCATCGTGTTAAATCAACAGCAGTCACACTCTACAACTTTATTTCAAGAATTTATGACCAGACTATCCATTTTTAATGAATGACATATTAGCTGTTAGCTCCTGTACTGGCATGAATCGGTTTAATCCATTACGCTACGGTAGCGTCGCTGATCTCCACACCAAACTTAAAGCTTTCTAACTTGTTTGCAATATTGTTTTTGTCGTACAATGTTCCTTATCGTAGAAAATAAACCCTGTAAAACCCCGAGCATTTGAACCATTATGGAATATTTTAATAAATATATTGGGCTCAGGATTGGGCATTAAATAGTGGCATTCTTTTCTTTCAGCACAACCTCAGCAATATGATTAAATAAATGTTATTTTATTCTAAACAACTATAACAAACATGAAAAAAACATACTGACATACTGTAGGGAAAGGAATAGCACAGATACACATGTTTTATAGCTGTTTTGTGTTGTTTCCATAATTATAATAATAGTAAGAATAAATACGAGCGTTTGGTGAATTCAACAGTTTTCTGACATCATTGCCATATTCTGCCATATATATATATATATATCAATATATATAACACACAAGCTTCTTCAGCACTAGTTCATATTGACAAACAGGGGCTCACTACTTTACTCATTTTACAGAAAACTGAACTACAAATGCAAAAAAATAAGCAAAGACAGGAAGTAAATTTAAAAAAAAAAGGAACTGTGTAGGAATGTGTCAGGTAGCAACCAAGATATAATTACTTTTAACATGCATAGATTTTACTGCTACCAGAATATGGGAATATATAAACCGGCCAAAAGTACCAGCCAAATATTTGGACAAAAGTCCGGATTTATTTCCTACATTCTTCAATAACAATAATTTTTTTTTTTTTTTTTTCTAAACTTTGAAATAGCGCATGTGGCATTAAGCAATTAAGTAACAGCAGCAGTTGTCACTTTAAGTCATGAAGGTCAGCCTATCTGGACCAGTTCCTGCATGAACAGTATTGTGTGCCGAGTGCAATCGCAAAACCCATCGAGCTCCGTGATGAAACCGTCTCCCATGAAGACCTTCCCAGGAAAGCGAGACCAGAACTTACTGCTGCAGACGAGACTCTGTTCATTTAGAGTCACCGGCCTCAGAAATCACCAGTTAACCTCAAGCAGCACCTCAGATTAGAGCCGTTATGAAGCTTTACAGAGCAGAAGCAGCAGATATGTAAATCTCATATACATCAACTGTTCAGTGGAGATTATATAGGAGATTGTTTTGTATAAACGCCTTCAGTGTTGTGTTACAGTGTAGAAAGAGATAAAAATAGGAAAGACCATGGAGTTAGAAAGGGTGTACAAACTTTCGACTGGTAAAGTATGAATAAAATGATATAATGCACATTTTTCCATCATTCTTTTATAAGATTTTAACATAAACCCACCATTGTTTAACAATCTCTGTTCAACTCTAATGCTTTACTTGAGTAAAAAGTCTACTCTATTTAAACATGTTGATCGAGTATATATATATATATATATATATATATATATATATATTACTTTACATAGCTGGTGCATACAGTAATCCCCCTATCAGGACTGAGATGCGTGTATGGAAACATAATCGTCCAAGTCGTTGCAGGCTGTTATACAGACTGCTGTCCAATTTGCTCACTTCAATTAATGTGATCTCTCTTAATGGATGGCTGTTAATGGAACATTCCTTGTAAATCCTTGAATTTCCTCTAACAGACTACATCTAGACTTGCCAGACTGACAGGCGATGCTGATCCCACTCGCACTCGCCAACCAAAATGTACCCTGACCAACCAAACGTTCCCTCTGAAGGACGAAGCAAACAGCCTGCATCCCTTAAACTTCTTAAAAGTTGCCTCAAAATAACAAAAAAAACAAAACAAAAAAACAATATATGTAAGAAGTGAGACTCGATAAACAAAATGGAAAGTCATGTATGAATAGCAGTTCTGGGTTCGGCATCATCCTGACGCCCCTAAATCGGCGAATTCACTGCAACAAGTTGCTGTCGCGCCATCTGTCTGCGCCGAGACTTACTGACTCATTGAACTCTTCAAAAGCTACGTTTCAAATAGATCCCCAATTGCTCCCTAACAGCTTGTTAATGATTTTATGGCACAAGAAATGGCACTGTGGAAAATAAAACGACAGGATCCTCACAAAAACCTTACATGGCTGTAAATATGTATTAACCAGAAAATAGGCCTTGTTTAGGATCATTTAAACGAAACAAAGGCCGAGAGTGGCACAAAAGCCCGGGTGCAGGGAGAAAAGAGGGGATTCTACTTAGCTAATGAGTTGTCCCATAGAGATGTAAAGAGGAGGGTCTTTAAGGAAAGCAATTGCCCCTCTGCTCGGGCCTGATAGACTGTAAAGTGGGTGCAGCTCACGTTCTGTGCTGCATGGCTATTGTCCGTATGCTAATTCATCCTCAGGACAGTTGGGTTTCAGAGACAGATTATTGCACAGGCAACTTTTCCATCAGGCTATTGAGCGAAAGAGGCTTTTGTTCAGTTTCCCTCCCTTTTCTGGTTTCTGGTTTGAAACAGGAGGAACCTCCGGCAGTATATCCTGGAGAAAGCCCGAGTACTCACAGACCCTCAGGCCACAAGAGCCCTTCTGCAACACTTTATCTAGTTCACATAGCAATTCATTTTTTTTTTTTTTTTTTCGAAAAAGTGGCCAATCGTTTTGAGAATACGTACTTCAGTTACCTTAAAAGAGCAAACGCACTCATGCACGTGAAAGGACGGTGATGTATTACACATAGCGCATGATTTCATCCTATTGCATAAGAAACTCATGACTTGTTCCAGTGTGCGTATGCAAACTTGTTGAACGTTGTTTTTGTATTTGTTTGTTTTGCCTTGTGTTTGTATTTGAATCTGCAGATGGCTAGAATTACCCGATTACTTTTTTTTAAAAACTCGTTTCGAATGCAAATCGATTAAATTTTTATTCAGCATGCTTTTGGGTTGAACATATGGCTCAAGTTTACAGAAATAAAATATGTGAGACCCTCTAGCTAGAAAAAAATGTCAACTGTTTTTATTTATTTATTTATTTATTTTTGTAATTTTTACACAATTTGTAACAAATGCAATAAATGCAGCACCATCACTTCCTAGAATTAGTTTTAACACCATCGGGTTCTTTTTCCACTGATCAATTTTCATACTCGATTGGTAGGTTAAATAGAAGTCAGATTTACAGATGTAAATGTCCTGTGAATATTTAATGACGTCTTGCTACAGAATCGACGAACATTGGTGTCTGTTTAGCAAGAATCAACTGTTCATGTAAAGTCGTTTACTTTAATTTTTTTTTTAGATATAAAATAAAGCATACAGTATAAGTGACAGTGACGTGTTTGTGAGAACAAAATGTATCCAAGTAAAAAAAAAACAAAAAAAAGAAAGTCGAATGACGGAATTATATCCCGCTTAGAGTTGATAGTAACAATGTCTAATAAATCATACAATGGCTTTTAATACAAAAAGCACTAATTCACTTACAGTCCGAGTATGGACAATGAAAAGGTTCAAAGGAAAATTGTTTACTGTTTACAAAGTCCATGCGTGCAGTAACAGTCAAAAGTTCGGACACACATTTTAATTCAATAGTTTTTTGTTTAGTGATTATTTTCTGCATTCTAGACCAACACTGCTGAGATTTGCGAATCGTGAAATATATCACACATGGCATCGTGTAATTTAAGCTACAAGAAGTTCATTTAGAGTCACCAATTAAGAATCACCAAATAAGAATTAGGAATCACCAATTAACCTCAAGCAGCACCTCAGATCAGAGCCGTTATGAAGCTTTACAGGGCAGAAGTAGCAAGATATATAAATCTCATATACATCAACTGTTCAGAGGAGATTATTAAATATTCTGGATAAATGCCTTCAGTGTTGCTTTAATCAGGAAAAACCATGGAGTTAAAAGGTGTGTCCAAACTTTTGCCTGGTAGTGTGTATATAACTTGTATGTTCAACTTGTACTTTCCTTTATAACATGTTATAATCACTTGCTTAGGCATTACAGTCATCTTTCTAATTATTTTATGATACATTATTATGATACTGTGACATCATTTTATGTACAGTATATTTGTACGTGTGACATATTTGCATATGTCGTGATTACAGCTTATTATATCAGCATTATATCTTCTCATAACACACTATGCAAAGTGGGGCTTGGCAATATAATCGCGTAAATTCATAATTCGCTATAAAGATGACTATATGTTAAGTGTAATGCAGTTCATAAACAGTTATAATAGCTTTTCTAATGCCTCGGGAATACATTATGACATGATATGGATTTGTCATAATTTATAACAGATATGGCAGAACACCTTCACACCGATTTAGCTATGAACATGGTTAGACAATGCAGTTAAAGGGCATTATAAAGATAAATAAATAAATAAATAAATAAATAAATAAATAAATAAATAAATTAATTAATAAATCACACTGTCAGCACTGTAAGCATGATGCAGTACATCATAACTACCGTTCGTACTAAGCACCTTTGAATGTAGCATCACGGTTTTTCAGTGTGACGTCAAGAGTCAGTGTGTGTTTACAACTCTACATGTGTCTACATATATTTTACATGCTTAAATATATCCAGTGTATAGTATGATTTAAGCACGGTTACTGCATTTATAGGTCTCTTATACAAATACATGGACTTCACTGAGATCTCACTATACCTGAAAAATCTTTTGAGTCGTAATTGTATTTCATTTATTTAATTTCTGCAAATAATAATTCAGGGCCAGTAATATACTGTAGGTCTCCGGGACCAATAATTGAACAATAAACTTCTTTAATTTCATAACTTCCTAACAGTTTATAGGAGGCCAGTTATTCTGTATTTTAAGCCACTTAAAATTGAGCAGATAATAAAGTTGTATTTTGTGTCAGGAAGCTACAGTAACATTACCGTTTGAATTCTTTGGTGTAGTAAAGGATAAACGATCTGACTTTAAACTAGACAGGTGCTACATTATTGCACCTCTTTTTCTTTCACACACCTCATAACCTTGTTCTTTTTTCTTTCTTTCTTTCTTTCTTTCTTTCTTTATTTTTGTGTCGGATTAGTATCACAGTCTGATTTAGAGTTGATGGGACACACACACACACACAGATACGCAAATACGCACACACCTAATCTGTGCTTGTGATCCCCCAAATAGCCCTGGTTTCACTCTGTTCATCTCTGGTTTTGATGCTGGCCGCATTGCTAATGACAACCTTTTATCACATTGTGTCGGCGCAGGCTAAAGGCCAGCTTCAGCCCACTTAAGAGAGGCCAATCCTTCAAATCTGCTGCTCCAATAGCCAAGACGGACAGATGTGGGATCAGGGCCAAGCTGCTCTCTGTTTGCTGTCTCGATCCTCTCGGTCAACACGCTGCTCTGTTTCTCTGCATCAGGCTTCTTTATAAACAGCTTCAAGGCTTTGTCTGTGATGGACACCACACATTCGGGATCCTCGGTACAGATTGAGCGCGGTGTTTGCCGATCGGTCGTATGCGTGCTCTGCTTTAGTCTCGGGTTTGCGTTCCTGTTCATTTAAAGGACTTGCAGTCTGTTGTTTGAGGGTTTAACACATGGTTCAATCTTAAACCTGCGATGCAACGGCAGCATCTGTAGAGCTTTACGGATTTTCAGTAAAATTTTCTGTTAGAATGAACACGCCGGGGGAACCAAGTTTTGGCTACGACTCTTATTGAACATTAACGCTTTGCTTAAGGGCTGTGTTCATAGTGCTCATGTCACCTGAAACACAGCACATGACACTACACGATGAGATGTATTCATTGACATCTGATTTTGTAAATAGCATCTGCTGTGAGTGAACTAAATGTGTTTAAATGTGCTTCTGGAGAATGTTGAAGCCAAAAATAAAGAGGTTTAGAAACTTTAGTGTCGTCGCAGTTTCCCCATCAGTCATGGACGTCTAAGATAAAGATCAGAGCTTAACCTCTGAACTGAAGAACGGACTCAAATTTTAAACCCAAATACAGTGGAACCTTGGATTACGAGCATAATTCGTTCCGGAAGCGGGCTCGTATTCCAAAACACTCGTAAACCAAATCTTCCCATAAGAAATAATGAAAACTCAAATAATTCGTTCCACAGTCCAAAGAAATAAATACAGAAAAATTATTAATACAAGATATAAAGTAAAAATAAAGCAAATTAACCTGCACTTTACCTTTTAAAAAAGTGTGTGCAGCCGTCGTGTATTTGTGTGTGTGTGTGTGTGTGTGTGTGTGTGTGTGTGTGTGTGTGTGTGTGTGTGGAATTATCCTCTTCCCTCGCCTCATCTTACACAGTAAAACTCCTCCTCCCTCCCCCCACCTCGCTTTTTAAGTTTCACAACAAACACACACAACGGAAACACTGTTTTAACGGGAAAAACAAGAAATTTCTCTAATGACACTCGCAGACTAATGGAATCACTGCTGTAAAGTAAAAAATAAAAATAAAAACAAAAGAACCAGCACCTTACCTTTGAAAAGAATCGCGACAAAGCAGAGTTTCTATGTAGAGCACAGTGTGTGTGTCTGTGTGAAGCTGGAGAGGGGGGGTGTAAAGGCGAGAGAGAGTGTGTGTGTGTGTCACGAACTAACCGGAGATGAATCAGAAGACTAGCAGTTAGCCCTGTAGCGTGGATGGTAAACCCAAACGCGGAAGTAGCGCGAGCAGGCAGGATAACCACGCTAGTTATTCTTAGAACTCTCCCGAAGCGAGAGCAAGAGTTTACACAAATAAACCCGCGTTCTAAATACACACACCCAATCAGAAGCGATAACCCAAGAAAGTGAGTACTCACGTTTAGACGAGCGAGGCGTCGGCGATAGCATGGGCAGAACTCAATGACTGAGCAATGTGAGGCGTCATCTTGTTTCCTTTTATGCTTCCTGAAACCCGACCGTATTACTTCCGGGTCCTAGTGCCGGTCGTGTTACGAGTGTGCATGACAGTGTGTGTCGGTGTCAAAAAACTCGGCACTCGTAAACCAAGACATGCTCATTTTTCAAGTCAAAATTAATTAAAGATCTTTGCTCGTCTTGTGGAACACTCGTTAACCGAGTTACTCGCAATCCGAGGTTCCACTGTAAATCACTATATACTCATATACCAGAATCAGATCCAGAATCAGGATTTATTGGTCAAATATGTTGACACACACAAATTATGATTTTTAAAAAAATTTATTTTCAAAAGTACAGACCTACATAACAACAATATAACTTTTGTTTATAGACAAGCGAATTTTCAAGAACTATACAGATTATATAAAGACAGAATATATAACAGAGCTGCAATCAGCCCCAATTTTTTTTTTGGCGCAAAGAAAATTAAAATTAAACTTTTAATATTCGCCTGTAAATAGCCGTTTATCAGGTGATTATGCGGTGATCAGGTGATCATTACTACTAGTATAAAATAAAGTCCTGACTCACATTGCATCCAGTCATAAGAAGTGCTGGAAAAGACTCGTTGAGAATGGTCCAATCACATGAGCCCAAATATTTTAAAACAATATGATTCGCTAAGAACAAAAGTGAGCGGGTTCGGGGCGCATAGTGCTCTGCCCCAAGGATGATTTGAAAAGATCCAATCAGAGCTCAGCCTCAAGTCACATGCTTTTCAAAGATTTACGTGCTACATAGACACTCGTTTGTCCGGCGCCCCACTTACACCAACACAAATGAACATAATACAGTTTAGATTATTTTTTATTGCAAATAAATTATATTAAGAAATACAGCGGAATATTGTGACTAAATGACTTTATTTGATTATTAAAATGATTAATTATTATGTTAAATAATTACATGATAAAGTAGCATTCTTCTCTGCCTAACTTTAAGGAGGGGGGGGGGGGGGCGCCCCTGTGCCCCGTATTGGCCGGCCACCACTGGCTGCAATGTATAGTACATAAAGTGTGACTGTGCATGGTAGTGCAAATAACAGTAGTGTGTGTAACATAAAGAGATGAAGTGATGACTGACCTGAGGTGTGAATAAGGTGGAAAAGGATATTAAAATAAGTTTGTTGGTGTTACTGATTACCCGAGGAAAGAAACTGCCGTAGCCAGGTTTCAGTCATTAAGATATAATATCTAAATGAATAATTTAAGTTAAAATATACAGTAAATATACAGTTGTTATAGGCATGCGTGATATTTTTGAGCACAAATAAGAAACTCATTTTACATAAAGAGCTATAAAGACATACGCAGCCTGTCACATGACGCAGATTCTAGGCCAAATGCCGAACAGTCTGGAGTCAAACTTATGATTAGCTATGCAGGGTTCATATCCTATTTATACCTGATGCTATGAAGGGCTTAGTTAGGTGTCATGTAGCTCTATGTTATGATCCAATTGTCAATTCAAGAGTCTGTTTATGATCTAGAGGAATCTATCAATATACTGCAGCTTTTGTCATTGAAAACCTAAAGCCTAAATCTTTGTACTGTCGTGGCCAAAAGTTTTGAGAATGACACAAATATTAGTTTTCACAAAGTTTGCTGCTAAACTGCTTTTAGATCTTTGTTTCAGTTGTTTCTGTGATGTACTGAAATATAATTACAAGCACTTCATACGTTTCAGAGACTTTTATCGACGATTACATGACATTTATGCAGAGAGTCAGTATTTGCAGTGTTGGCGCTTCTTTTTCAGGACCTCTGCAATTCGACTGCGCTGCTCTCAATCAACTTCTGGCCCAAATCCTGACTGATAGCAACCCATTCTTTCATAATCACTTCTTGGAGTTTGTCAGAATTAGAGGGTTTTTCTTTGTCCAGCCGCCTCTTGAGGATTGACCACAAGTTCTCAATGGGATTAAGATCTGGGGAGTTTCCAGGCCATGGACCCAAAATTTCAACGTTTTGGTCCCCGAGCCACTTAGTTCTCACTTTTGCCTTATGGCTCGGTGCTCCATCGTGCTGGAAAATGCATCGTTCTTCACCAAACTGTTGTTGGATTGTTGGAAGAAGTTGCTGTTGGAGGGTGTTTTGGTACCATTCTTTATTCATGGTTGTGTTTTGGGGCAAAATTGTGAGTGAGCCCACTCCCTTGGATGAGAAGCAACCCCACACATGAATGGTCTCAGGATGCTTTACTGTCGGCATGACACAGGACTGATGGTAGCGTCACCTTTTCTTCTCCGGACAAGCCTTTTTCCAGATGCCCCAAACAATCGGAAAGAGGCTTCATCCCAGAATATGACTTTGCCCCAGTCCTCAGCAGTCCATTCGCCATACTTTTTGCAGAAGATCAATCTGTCCCTGATGTTTTTTTTTGGAGAGAAGTGGCTTCTTTGCTGCCCTTCTTGACACCAGGCCATCTTCCAAAAGTCTTGGCCTCACTGTGCGTGCAGATGCTCTCACACCTGCCTGCTGCCATTCCTGAGCAGCTCTGCACTGGTGGCACTCCGATCCCGCAGCTGAATCCTCTTTAGGAGACAATCCTGGCGCTTGCTGGACTTTCTTGGACGCCCTGAAGCCTTCTGAACAAGAATTCAACCTCTTTCCTTGAAGTTCTTGATGATCCTATAAATTGTTAATTTAGGTTCAATCTTAGTAGCCACAATATCTTTGCCTGTGAAGCCATTTTTATGCAACGCAATGATGGCTGCACGCGTTTCTTTGCAGGTCACCATGGTTACCAATGAAAGAACAATGATTTCAAGCATCACCCTCCTTTTAACATGTCATGTCTGACATTCTAACCCAATCAGCCTGACATAATGATCTCCAGCCTTGTGCTCGTCAACATTCTCACCTGAGTTAACAAGACGATTACTGATTACTGATCTCAGCAGGTCTTTTAATGACAGCAATGAAATGCAGTGGAAAGTTTTTTTTTTTGGGGGGGGGGGGATTAAGTTAATTTTCATGGCAAAGAAGGACTATGCAATTCATCTGATCACTCGTCATAACATTCTGGAGTAGGTGCAAATTGCTATTATAAAAACTTTTCCAATTTCCCATATTTATGTAATTCTCAAAACTTTTGGCCACGACTGTAGACTGATGATGAACATTGTACAGATGATTCATCTTTGTAAATATGTACATCCATTTTTTTCGTCCCCTTTTCCCCACAAACACATATTGAGATGATTTGGATGTTTAGGAATCTTTTTGCTCTGCTCATTTGTCCCTCGCTGAATCACAGAGTCTCATACGAACGTTTTAAAAGCCACCAGTGTAGTTTTTTGATCCCCTCCAGATGTGTCAGAATGAATCAGTGTCGGGTCTTGTCGGGATGATATCACTAACTCGGTCTGTTGTGAAACAGTCTGCTTGTGGTTGCTTCCAGCTGTGAATGTCGTGTGTGTGTGTGTGTGTGTGTGCGTGTGTGTGTGTGGATGAAGATTAACTTGTTAAAGATTTGGTTACTTACTGAGTGAATCATAGAGACGTTTATTCAGTAACTGCAGTAAACATATTATTTAGTGACTCTGCTGGAAACAATAGAAAGGTTAGCTGTACGCGGTGAATACGGTGTAAATTCATCTGTCCGGAAGATGTCTGTACTGTACTGTACCGTATATTAATGCATTGTGCTTTTTAACTTCACGTGCTGTTGGTGTCGATGGAGCGTCAAATAAACCAGTGTGTATGTCTCTACAAGGTCATCCTTACCCTAATAACACCAGCACTTCCTCAAAACCTCTCACACGACTCACAGTGGCCTGGAGTTTGTTTAGAGCAAACAGACTTTACTTCCAACTGCTATCTTCCGCCCCTGATCGCAGACACAGATAACGTGGTCTGATCTGGGTCGGGCCTGAGACGACACGTGTTACGACTCCGCGGGAATAACAAAAAGATCACGAGCTGAGCTGGAGGCGGTGACAGGAGGGTTTCGAGATCCTGAGGTCTTTCACGGGACCAATACATGATGAGCTTGTTTTTCAAATGTCTCCACATCAGCTAGAAGCTTTGGCAAAACCTACAGCTGGAGATATACTGTATGAGACATCACTGCATTACATGTCCTCATTTACAGTGCTTTCTATTCTGTGTATTCCTGAGCCTACAGCCATTCTCTCTGTTTTGATCGGTTTAAACGCTACTACTACTACTACTACTACTACTAATAATAATGGTAATAATGGTAAAAATAATAATAATAGTAATTATTAAATAGTACATAGGCCTGAATGAATGGAACTAAAAGACCACCATGAAATCAAACATTTCAGAAAATGAAATACAAATTAAAACCGAAGACAGAAACAAAGATGAAAAGGAAAGCAGAAAAAGAAAGAAAGAAAGAAAGAAAGAAAGAAAGAACGAATAAGGGATTTAACAACTGTATTAAAATTGGAAACAGCATTATTAAAATGTCATACTTATCACACATAAAAGAAAGGAAAAGTAAAGGACAGAAAGAAATAAGAAAAGAAAGAAAGCACGTCAGCTCAGAAGTATTAATATTATTTCAATTAAATACAATAACATTAAATTAAAACCATACATGCAAAACACACAAACAAATAAAGCAGGAAAGTATGACTTTAAAACATTAATCAATATTTAATACACATTAAAAGAAAGAAAGAAAGAAAGAAAGAAAGAAAGAGAATCACAGTTCAGAAACAAAATTAAGTGTTCAATACAAATATTTTTTAATATATATATATATATATATATATATATATATATATATATATATATATATATATATATATATATATGATAATATGCAATATGATAAAATGGTCACATTGTTTTTTTTTTCTTTTTTTTCTTTTTCTTTTTTTTTTTTTGGAAGATTAATGTGAATATTTGTCTGATGAAGGCTCTTCTCCATCTTCTCCTATAGATCTTTTCTGAAGCACACTGCCTGAGGACACGGCTGTGACTGTCACTGTGTAAGAGAGTTGTTTCTCTCCAGCTTGTGTAAAATGTGTAACACCGTGTAAAACTGGAGACGTGCTGCAGTTCGTGTGGAGATTTATGGCTAGACTAGTGAACAGGCTTGTTTTTATTTATTTATTTATTATTATTATTTTTTTTTATGTTTGTGCTGTAGCCTGACCTGGATGACTTTTGATATGTTATCAGGAAGTTCATTTCCCGAACCTCCCAGAGACAACACGTCCCATCAGATAGCTCATCAGTAACGTCTTCTGCTCCTGGGTCTTGCTCCTGAAACTGGCTGGACTGGTGGGGGACCTGCAGCTGGTCCCAAAACACAAACGCAATTGTATTTGCATGCTTGCTGCTAAAATAAATAACAAGTCAAAAAAAAAAAAAAAAAACTTTCTGTTCTTGACCATGCGCAATAGTGCAGGGTTGCCAGATTAACAACATAAGTGCAATTTCAAAATCTAAATGTGATCAAATCTGTACTCTTTTGTTATATTCACAAACACAGTCATATAAAATGTTAACTAATAAGTGTTAGTTAACTAATTTGTGAAAATGCCACCTTGCAATAAAGGGGATGTAGCGCAACCTGGCAACCCTGATGCTATGTGTAAAATTTCTAACCTTTAACATCATAAACATTACATTAAAGGTGACTGATCTCCCATCTCTTGTCCCATACAAATGTTTGTTATCATGTCCGTACCTGAAGGTATAATTAAGCACCATATCTCACCCTATTTATTAATGTACTCACTAAGAAAGGTCTTCGAAAAATGTCCTCAGCTCCGTGTCATTCGCTCATGTGTCTGATTTACACCATGACTCGAGCTCAGGGCGGGTTATTTCAGGTCACTGAAATCTACCTGCTTAGACAAAATCTTCTTCTTATGTCTGAGACGTGTGATGGTAAATTTCCTCTGTCGCACGTCCCTCCGAGCATCACTTAAAAGTTAAATACAGCAAAGCGACGGAGGGACCAGGGCATCCCTGTCCTTCCACAGGTCAAAGAAGAACCCCGGTTTCACCATCAGTTCCTTGACTGTCTGATGACCGTATTGTGTTTTCTAATGGCTGTGATATCACTGGTGCCAGACCCTTGCTCGGTCTGCTCTGTTAATTCACTGAGTGCCTAACCTGCCTGACTCGAGGTCTCTAATTGAGTGGTTTAGGCATCGCAGGACTCGAGCGGAAGGTGATTTACAGGGACCCACTTGCGGTGTCTCAATGAACTCATCCGTGACTCAGCTAACAGCCCGGACTGCCATAGATTAACTCATGACCTCAGAGCAATGAAGACTTTATATTTGGTTTTATAGGCTGAGGAAAGTGCGTCTAGACTGGCTGGCTTCCTCACATCTCCTCACTCCAGCATGGAACACTTTACAGAAAAAATAAATAAAAAAAAAATCTCCTTATCTATATGAGAGGTGACTATGGAGAGGTAGAACCTTTGTTAAAACCCAAACCGATAGCACTCACGCTACACCATGACTTGTTTACTAATAATAAAGACACTCCCAATATACAGCTTTTCATTAATCTGTCCTTGAAGTCAGTCATATGCGAAATCCTTCACCCAAGAGACTCATTGCTAAATACTGTATATACTGTATACTCCTTGCAAAAGTAAATCTGCAGGAAGAGAAAGCGTAACCGTGTGGTGCAACAGGAAACAATTCCTGTCTTCTTTTGCCAGGAGCCAAAGGCACAAATCGACTGTATATTTAAAATAAACTCTTGGAAAATTTAGAACAGTTTTTATTCTGTCAAAAAAAGGAAAGGGTGTGCATACTTTTGCACGCTTATACATATAAACAAGGGTTTTCCAGACAGGGTGGGTGCAATAACCTTGAAGGGCTTTATAGCTTTATGGCGCACATTAACGAAGCACAGAAACAATTAAACTGATGCTTGATAATAATAAAGAAATAAATAACTTCAGAGAGCTAGTTTGAGTTTTATTGTATCACGGCCGTTGAAAGGCTTCTTGCTGTCGTCTTTCTGCCGTCGTTTCAGGTACTAGTCCAGATAGTTTCCAACAACATTCTTAGAAAGAATCAACCATGCCCTCATGACCCTGTCTTTTAGTCTCCCATTAGTTATTAAAGTTGTTTCTAATGGCGTGCCAGTGCAGGTGAAGTGCCGCAGGAGTTGCAGTCCCTCTTTCATTCGCTTTTATCATGGCATGATGGTACGGTTTAGATGATTAGATAAACATGGAGGCTCTCACGTACGCTCACGTCTATGCAATGCTCGATCCGCTTCGTGCTGACATGGACGCTTGAGAGCTCGCCTCTGTTTCTGATTGGTTGCTGCTTTGTTTTTGCTCGTGGTGACATCGGGAGGTCAAGGTTCACGGTTATCTTCGGACCACCTCCCTGCACTTGTTTGTGGTCTTTATCAGGAGAGGCTGCGAGGCTCCTATGATAGGACAGGCTGGGTTATAGTTAGTAATCTCACTGAGCACATTCTCGTACACACACGCATACACAAACACACACCCATACGCATACCCTTGCTGGAACCTAGCTCCGACTTTCCCACACTGATAAGCATCTGGAGCGTGCCATAAAGGCCGGCTGGAGATCTGAGCACACAACAAAGGCGCTCCTCTCTCCCCTGGTGCTTGGTCATGATCCAGGGCTGGGTGCTGATAAGGGCAGTCTGGCATCCTGCCATCTCCCAAGCCTTGCTTCTTAACCATTCCTTGTACACTTCCTGTTGCACCTGATACACGCACTGCTCTGTTAGTCCACTCTTTCTTCAGGGACATGCTGTTATTCGGCCATGTTCACTATGTCCGGACCTATTCAGGGTAAGTTTATTTTTCTGTATCGCATTAAATGCATTATCTCGTGTCTTGCTGAGGACAGAACAGAGTTCACTGGTGGCGACGGGACAATCCAAATCCGCACACATGCATGCATTCACTCGAGGCTGACAAGCGTTTCGTTCCTCTCTGCTTCTCAGCCATTGTATGACGGGAGCTTGCGTTCTGTCTGTGGAGAGTTCAATGCCCCGCCGTTGGCTCTGTGTCTTCGGCCAGCCCGACCCTTTTTGTGAAGCAGTCACTGAGGCTGAATTGCACCCAGCCAAGGGCACTGAAAAGGATTACACCAGGAGGTGTGTGGGAATAGGAAAGGGGGTGGGTTGGCTGGTGGCAGACCAGGCAGCCGACCTATGGGAATGCCCAGTGGCCCCTCTCCTGGGAGAGAGTGTGGGAAAACTGGCTGAAAGCTGGCACGCCATGACAAGGCCTGAGCTAGTGACAGAATGCCAAGCCAACGTCAAGCATATGGTGGTTATTCAGCTTCTCGGGCGCAAGTTGAAGGTTCACACTGAGCTCCGGACTGCCCCGGAGTTACCCCTCCTCTCACTGGCTGCTGCCCCCCGGAGTTACCCCTCCTTTCTCTGGCTGCTGCCCAGTAGAGCAGATGGCCTCTTAAATGAGGCACTAGCTACAGGTGAGCTAAACCATGTAGTCCTAAAAAATCTAAGGTTGTCCCTTTCGAGAAATTCGAATACTGAACATCGAACCCTTATAGGAGTGTCAAGTAGAACCCTTGTAGGACGTTAAGCACCAACAATTACCCAAGTTCAGATCTTGTTAACTCTATTTCCAGAATATAAATGGTGCATATCGGTGGAGACTAAAACACCTCATGTAAAAGCTCTTCATTGTTTCACCAAATTTGTCCAAATTCCCTCAAACAAACGGTTAACTGTTCTAACTTTTTTTTAAAAGTGGTTTTATTTGACCACTTTACTACACCACTCCAGCTTCGTTTCTGATCAAAATAAGCCTTGAAGGGTACAGGCCTTAGTGATTATCTCAAGTTCCAAAGTATTAATGCTGAATGTTTGGTTGAGACCACCAAAAATGGTTTCTCCAGCTGAAGCCATAAAGAATTCTTTCTTTATTTGAATTCTGTGAAGAGTTCAACAACTTTTTACGACCCTCTGAGAACGCTAAGAACCTTGGAAAAAGTTGTGGATTTTGGTGATCCTGCTTGACTTCCAAAGTATGCCGGTTGGTAGGGGAATGCACTTAAAAGGGTTCATCCAAAAACTGTTCTGTGCCAATATGTATTCTGCGAGGGACGGTCATGCATGGTTTCAAAGTGTCCCCAGTTTTTCCGACCGACTGACCTTCATTCCTTAAAGTAATGATGGCCGCTCGTTTTGTTCTTCACTTAGCTGCTTTTTTTCTTGCCATAATACAAATTCAGCCTCTTTGAATGAGAAGGTGAGTCCAGACGTTTGGTCTGTACTGTACATTAAATGGTTCCCCGCTTGGCAAATGGTAGATGCTAGCACACAACACAGTATGCATGCATTTAACCCGTGTGAACTCCGAGGTCAGTGGAGAACGTTAGACTGGTGGAGTTCTGTTCAAACCTGATTCTTGTCGTGCCAGTTTTGTAGGCTTTGAAATGCCACACTACTCCCAGGCAGGATGGCAGACACCAAAGCGTCCAAGACATGCTACAATCAGACATCATCTCCCGTCATGCTGATCTTAGGGGGGGGGGGAAATGCTTCTAAAAGGGTCCGTCTGCAGATTTTAAAACAAAACCTATAATATTTGAAGTCAGATAAATGTCTATTTGCTTCTGTAAAGCTTTCTTTGGATAGCTTTAATAGCTACAAGCTAGCTAGACAATTTTGCATTTGTTTCATATTAGGGAAGACCATTAAAGCCCCAACGTCTGACTGGGAAAAACATCTCACTTTCAGAAATTTTAAACAGCCTCTTTTAAACAGTGGAATTTTGACTACACAAAAGGCAAATGGAATTTTTAGTTCATAATTAACGTCACAGTTGATTCCAGCTGATAAATTGCAGCAGCACATTAGCACACTTCAGCACATTTGGAATAACATTTGAAATAAAGCATACAGTAGATGCTATATAATGGTAGCTAAGGTTAAATAAACAACTACAGCCACCATTTTTATCGTTCATAGCACATGGCAATGCAATGAGTGGAAACCCTTTCAAGTCAGAACATACTGAGAAGCTGAATTGGCATGGCATCACGCAATAGTTTATGCTTGTTTCCTCAGTTGCCTAGCAACAGTATTCCCACTATACTGGCACAAATTTGTACCAACATTCTTTTAGGTTTGTAAAAATGTTCTGTTGGCTTTCTAAAAAAAAAAAAAAAAAAAAGCTGCTAAAAGCTACCTTTCAGAGCTGGTGATAAAACAAACAAACAAAAAAAAACTTTTATTTATCAATTTTTAGGTTCATCATCAACAGCAAGAACAATGCTTCAAATGCTCTTCAAGGGTTAAAAGTAAGCTTCTCTGACAAAAAAAAAAAAAAAAAAGAAAACAAACATATTAAGAACCTTTAACAATCCAAGGTTGCTCCTTTCTTTTGGAATAGTAAGAAAATAAAACTTGTATGTAGAATTTTCTTCTCCGTGACGAGTTGGCTCCCTGTCCGGGGTGCCTCCTGGGATAGGCTCCATGCCCTCCACGACCCTGTATACAGAATAAAGCAATGAAGACGATGAGTGAGTGAGTGAACATTTACTTCTTCATGAAACTTGAAGTTTTAAAATGTCCACCGCATACCACATGTGTGCTAGGTCCTGCCTGAGTCAGGAAAAAAAAAAAAAAGTTAAATCTACAATATAACCTGGGAAAGGTCTTGATTCATCACTTTTATTACAGTTCTATGTTCAGACTCTCAGGTGAACCTCAGAAAGCCTCAAGTAGAACCTTCTTTGTCAAGCTTTCACACTTTCATTCATCCTCTATAGCTTTTATCCTGTATAGGGAGGCCAGAAGCCTATCCCAGGGGACTAAGGACATGAGGCGGGGTACATCCTGGATGCCAATTCATCACAGGGCACACAAGCACACACACACTCACACACTATTGGGAATTTTGGATCTGCCAATTAGCCTACTCTGCATGTCGTTGGTCTGTGGGAGGAAGCCTGAGCACACTGGAAGAAACCCACCAAGCATGGGGAGCAGACATGGGGCAGGAATCGAGCCTTCTACCCTTGATGGTGCGAAACAACAGTGCTTACCACTATGTCTTTGCAAGCTAATAACTTTAAATTCTAAAAATATTTCGAAGGGAAGGAAAAAATTAAAATCTTCTTCGTTTTTTAATTGTGCCTCCTGTCAAAGAAATAAACTGAAGCACCGGTGGAGGAACCAAACTAGAGGATTCGAAACTACGTTCTACAAGTGTAAGCGCCTAGTAGCGCACGTCGTGAGAAACTAAAAGTCATAAAGATGGAAACCTTTGGCTTCACACAGAGCGATTTAGAGAATGCATGACTCACAGCGTGTGTCTGGAGATCTGGACTTTCTCCATGTTTGAGGGACTGGAGCTTATGGAGGCTGTTTGCCCCGACCAGGAGCAGGTGTGTGTGGGTATTTTTAGAATGGTCTGAATAAGGCTAAAGCGTAAACACTGTCTTTTGCAATTCGTCTCTTGCATCTGTTGCGCGGTCAGCATTACTGGGGTCAAATGCGCAGAAGAGAGAAAGTCCAGAGGTCCAAACCTTTACTTGCATTCTTCGAAATACGCTCTTGCATGAAACCTAAAGCTTCCGTCTTAATGCCGGGAGCCTCCGCACCAGAACGTGGAGTAAAGGCTAATCAAGGCTATGAGACCTTACGATATGTTTTTTAAGAATCAGATCATAATATTGTTCCTTGTTACACGATTCTAACCATGCGATCAAGTTTGAGTCCAATCATCGATTTATTACTTTGTGACTCTACTACAGTTATAGAACGTTAATCAACACCTTCTGACCAATCAGCATCCAGATTACAAACACAAGGTGAACTATCCTTCCAGAATAAGAAGTAAAGAACAGACAAGGCTCTTTTCTTTTTCCTCATGCACAGTCCATGTCTTCTACAAAAATAATGATCTGGTGGGAGGTAAAGGAAAAAAAAAAAAGAAAGAAAGAAAAAGCGAGGGATGTGGGAGGGGGAGAAGGAGGAGGAGGTGGTGGTGGTGGTGGTGGCGGCGGGAGGGAGTTTATTGGCGTGAAAATGTTCTTCGGAAGTCGTAGTTCCAGGCGACTCGCTTCTGGCAGCCCCCTCAGTTTCCTGTGTGCGGCCGGCGCGGGGCAGGGCAGTCGCCGGGAGAGTGCCGGAGCGAAGGAGAGAGAGAGAGAGAGTGGAAGCGAGCGGTGCTGTCAAGGGAGGAGGAAAGGGGGAGAGAGTTCAGCAGAGAGCAACACTTTCCCACAGTCTGGGGATTTGACACATGGCTCTCACACATTCCACAGCTTGTGGCCGACGGGGCCTGAGCCAGGACCGCAGCACAGCCCAGGCCAGGCCGAGGAGGAAAGACAGAGGGAAGAGAGAGAGAGAGAGAGAGAGAGAGAGAGAGAGAGGAATAAAAAGAAGGCGGAGGTCCACCATTGGCACTCGCAAGCAGGAGAAGCTTCGCGTGTATCTCATGTAGCGCTCTTAACCCTCATATGACCACATGATAGATTGTTTGTGCGTGAGTGAGCGAGCGAGCGTGTGCGAGTGTGCAACTGATGTGAAACACATTTTTCCAGCATGTAGGAGTGGACACAGAGGACGAGTTATTTATGCACTCGTCAGGAACAAACCCGAACCAAACGCACGAACCTTAGACCTAATTGACGTAAAAAACAAAGAAGAAAGAAGAAAAAAATAATATTATTAAGATAAAAATACCGACACGGACATTAATCAACCAGTTATGATTGTGATGCTGTTGGAGTTTTATTCCTTTCACACGTGGCGCTTTGGTCAGCTTGTTATGAATAAAACGTTCTCGAAAGCCGATCGCTGACACTGGAGACTCCTTCCATGAACAAATGTTAAACACGCGTGTTTCAGACGGGCGTTCTCTGTACACCTCACGCTACGCTGCCTTGGAATTTCTTTCCTATTATATTTTTTATGGATTTTGCAAGCATGATCTAAACAGCGCTTTTACGATCCGTGATCACTTTTCCAGAAGTGGCCGAGGTTCCTGTTCGACAGCTGATCTTTCAGCTCAACATCCTGCCTGGCTTTTTTTCTTTTTTTTTTCCCCACAGCTCATCTGGTATTAAGGTCAAACACCCGCTGGTGCATTTCCTCAAACGCTCTGAGCGTAATGTTTGAGGATGTCACACATGTCACTGTTCTCTCCATCCCACTCCACCTTTGGAAGCTCTTTCGGCTCTTCTTGTTTTTCTTCCCAAACTTTCTCGTTGTCTCTGACCAGGCTTTGAAGCGGCGGCCAAGGCCGCACGGATCAACCTCTTCCTTTTCCTTGCACTTCCCTAAATAAATGTTCTGCTTGGTGTGATTTTAAAGGAACCGCGAGGTCAGCCTCCCGGCAATTAGAATCTGTGTTCGGGCAGACGAGGGCTTGGGAACGCTTGACCTGAATCATCAGATGACAGACAGTGAGACAGACCACCCATACGGCCGTGATTTAAAATACAGGGTGAGGAGAAGATTCAGGACAGGAAGCTGAGCGCCAACCGGGAAACGACACAACGCTTGTGAACACAAGCGTCAAAGTCGGAAAAGTGATCTGGAGCAAAGAACTTCCTGAATAATTATTGATAGCACAAGCTCTCGTCACTTTCCTCGCCAATCATTAGCGTCTCACACAAGCTTAGGACGCGACAGAGCGGGAAGATGCTTCAGCACCACAGGGATGTTACACTCTGGATTCTGATTGGTCACTTGTTCAAACGCGCTGTTACTTTCTCATGGATATTTTTTTCAGGTTTGGGGAAGGAGTCTTCAGTGTCGAAAGAGGGGTTGTGATAACAGGAAGTAACTCGTTTCCTGAACGTTCCATGACTTTAAATGTAACTATGTATGGATACAAACTGGATGCGGTGCTATGAGTAAATAATCAGTGTGACGTCAGGGTGGGAAGAGGAACTCCTCCTCATGACACCACCATGAAGCTGATTATTTTCCTATAACAGCATCCTGTTTTCTGCCCCATTTCTCCCTCTGTCAGTCTGTCTGTCTGTCTGTCTGTACATCTGTCTGTCTGTCTGTCTGTCTGTACATCTGTCTGTCTGTATGTCTGTCTTTCTGTCTGTTTGTCTGTCTGTCTGTACGTCTGTCTTTCTGTCTGTCTGTCAGTCTGTCTGTCTCTCTGTACGTCTGTCTGTCAACACTTCTGTCTGTACGTCTGTTTGTCTGTCTGTACGTCTGTACATCTGTCTGTGTGTCTGTCTGTTTGTCTGTACATCTGTACATCTGTCTATCTGTCTGTCTGTACGCCTGTCAGTCTGTACGTCTGTACATCTGTCTGTATGTCTGTCTGTACGCCTGTCAGTCTGTCTGTACGTCTGTCTGTCTGTCTGTAAGTTTGTCTGTATGCCTGTCCGTCTGTCTGTCTGTACGCCTGTCAGTCTGTCTGTCTGTCCGTACGTCTGTCTGTCTGTCTGAACGTCTGTCTGTATGTATGTCTGTACGTCTGTCTGTCTGTACGTTTGTCTGTACGCCTGTCAGTCTGTCTGTCTGTACGCCTGTCTGTCTGTCTGTCTGTCTGTACGCCTGTCAGTCTGTCTGTCTGTCTGTCTGTCTGTACGCCTGTCTGTCTGTCTGTCTGTCTGTCTGTACGCCTGTCAGTCTGTCTGTCTGTCCGTACGTCTGTCTGTCTGTCTGAACGTCTGTCTGTATGTATGTCTGTACGTCTGTCTGTCTGTACGTCTGTTTGAACGTCTGTCTGTCTGTCTGAACGTCTGTCTGTCTGTCTGTACATCTGTACATCTGTCTGTATGCACGTCTGTCTGTACGCCTGTCAGTCTGTCTGTACGTCTGTCTGTATGCCTTTCAGTCTGTCTGTCTGTCTGTCTGTAGGTCTGTACGTCTGTCTGTCTGTACGTCTGTCTGTACGCCTGTCAGTCTGTCTGTACGTCTGTCTGTATGCCTTTCAGTCTGTCTGTCTGTCTGTCTGTAGGTCTGTCTGTCTGTACGTCTGTCTGTCAGTCTGTCTTTATATACGTCTGTCTTTCTGTCTAAGGTGAATAACAGGTAACTTTTCTAATCAGCCAGTCTTGCTAGACTTGGACTCCTGTGGATGTGAAACGGAGCGGAGGGATGAATAAAAAAAAAGGGATGAATGGTATCCACTTGGCTTTTTTCTTCTTGTTTGTAATACGATTCACAAGGAGGAAAGCGCTAACCATGCTCACTTACTCACATCCAAACTTCCCTCAAGGTGAGTTTCTCTGTGCCAGTCACGATAAGCACCGTTTCACTCCCCCCCCCCTCTCTCTCTCCCCCCTCCTTCAGTCTCTCCTCCTTTTTCACTCCTCGGACGCTCGGAGATGTTGAGGCCCTTTGATCTTTTGGTGAGATGTTTTGCTCAACTTGGCGGGCGCCAGGCGGTGCACCCACACCCTTTACACACACACACACACACACACACACACACACACACACACACACACACACACACACACACACACACACACACACACACACACACACTCACACACACGTCAGCACCCATCCTGCTCCCCCTCCCATTCCTTTTGTGTGAGAACGCGGCTGGATTAGTGACTGCTCGAGAGCTGCTAATGATGGCACCCGTTTGATCTTCAGGGCCCCAATTACCCTGTGCAGGATCACCATCAGTACAGACCTGCCTCTGACCCTGACCCTGTCTCACACACACATGCACACGCACACACACACGCACGCACGCACACACACATACACACACACACACACACACATACACACACAGTGTTTCATTCAGTTTCTCAAATATTCTGTATGTGTGTGTGTGTGTGTGTGTGTGTGTGTGTGTGTGTGTGTGTGTGTGTGTGTGTGGAGCAAGAATGTGTACATGACTGAATATGTTTTGTTTGCATTAGGTCACTGAGGTTGTATTCCTGCATGTGTGTGTGTGTGTGTGTGTGTGTGTGTGTGTGTGTGTGTGTGTGTGTGTGTGTGTGTTGGGAAATTCTCAGTTCTTAGTGAGGAGGCATGATTGTGGGAGTGTTGTGTTTGCTGTAAGGACCAGGTACCTGGGAGCATTGTGTGTGTGTGTGTGTGTGTGTGTGTGTGTGTGTGTGTGTGTTTTCAATAAACAGGAGAATTTCTTGACTTGACCTCTGCCTCTTCAAAGTGTTTAGGTATTCAGAATATTAAACACACCTACATACACACACACACACACACACACACACACACACACACACACACACACACACACACACACAACAGTATGTCTTTATGTTATTTATTCTGCAGATTTAATTGTTTTCAGCCTTTTTGATGCTAAACGGAGAGCACTAGGACACGACGGAGGACATCGGGAACGATGATAAAACGCTTTGACACATCGAGGTGTGTGTGTGTGTGTATGTGTGTCGCACGCGTGTGCGTGTGTCGTGTGCGTTTCTGTGAAAGAACGAGTGATGGAGGGAGGCTCGTACCGACAGATGGGCCGATCTCTCTCTCGCTCTCTCTGACGAGCGCATCACACACCCCATACGGCATCATGGTGAATCCTCGAGTGTGTCGAAAATGTGCTGAAATGTGTTGATATGTGTTTGTGTGTGTGTGTGTGTGAGAGAGAGAGAGAGAGAGAGAGAGACTTCCTACAGTCAGCTCGCTCTACTTCTGTGATCCCATGGCGTCAGGTTTAAGCGATCTCCCCTCTCAGCTGGCGACGAGAAGATCGCTGCATGACTTCACGGCGTCTCATCTCCACCTTCCCCATCAGCTGCTGGTTCCCAGTAAATCGTTATTACTAAACTGTGCTCCAACAAGAACCGTTAGACCTTGGTATCCATTTGGAAAAATCTGGTTCCTTTTTAGCTTTCGACCGAAAAACTTTTTTTTATAGAAAAAACAAAAAAAAACATTCATGTTAATAAAACCATCTTTGAGAAATTGGTTATTAATTATTATTTTTTAATTATTAAACGGTAATTAATTATTTTACCATCGATGTTTATGAAACAAAAAGTGATCAACCAAGAACTGTATGTTGGAGTAAATACTGCTGTTGTTGTTGTTCAGTTGTTCCTCAAGTGCTATAATCAGACAATAACAAGAAATCGAAATGATTGTATTTAGTTGTGAAGTGGATAAAAAAAAAAACTTGACAGAATGCTCGAGGGGCGGGGCTTACTGCCTCCTCACCACGTGTCCTGCATTCAGACTCCTCGTGTCTATTCTGCGAAATGCTTTGCTTGCTTTTTCTCTGGCTTAAACGCAGAGTGACCTCTTCAACAATGCGCGCGCGCTAACGAGACGCACGCCCATCTCATGTGCACGCAGAGCTGCGGTCTATGGAAAGCAGAATTGATATTTCAGTAACCATAGTAACCATGAAATGAGAAACAGGAAGTAACATGCGTAATATGTCATACCTGACATCAGGCCGTATCCCGGACCTGGAAGCAGGAAAAAAAGAAAACGCCAAACAGACACATACACGGATAGACTGAGATGTGTTATGAATGAAGGCTTGAATGTGAACGAGATGAACGACGAGCCCGGCTGAGGTGACTCTGAGCCCGCGGCAGTCGCAGGACGCTGGAAAATCGACTGATAAGTTGTCGTCACCCAGCCGAGGATCGTCATTCACAGACGTACGGAATCCTTTAAAATGTTTGCCGCTTTCACTTGATTGGAAAAGCGATTGTAGGAGTTCCTGGGAGGCCGGGGTTTTCTGATGTGAGTCAGACAGGCAGTCCGATCGCGGCTCCGGCGCACTGGTAAAACTTTCAACCTTGACGGTGTCCAAGCGCTAGTGAAGCTCTGGGATACGTGCGTTAGTGTATCAGGAGATTATATAGAGAAATAAACGAGTTCTCAGCACTGTGTTCCGTTATTCAGCGCAATAAAGAGTCCGGGTTTGACTTGCTTGAACGCGTAGATCATGTAATGCGTTAGAATCCAACTAGGTAATAAGGGTGCAATCCATAAATGAATAATAATTAAAAAATAAATAAATAAATAAATAAAAATGAAACGGGTAACAAGAACAAATGACCCAAAACTGACAAATTTGTGAAGGTGGGAAGTGCTAGAAGTGTGTGAAGTCGCAGAAAATAGCAGGAGCTAGCAGGAATGAATCAGACAGAGTGTGTGTGTGTGAGAGAGAGAGAGAGAGAGAGAGGAAACATGAGGATGACACACACACACACACACACACACGTACACACTCATCTCTCGTGGCTGGATCACACAGTGGCGGGTTTGTGTGTGTGTGTGTGTGTGTGTGTGTGATTGAGTGTGTGTGGGTGTGTGTCCAGCAGGCCCTGGGGTGGTGGAAGGATGTGTGTGTGTGTGTGTGTGTATATGAGTTTGTGTGTGTGTGTGTGTGTGTGTGTGTGTGTGTGTGTGTGTGTGTAGGGGGGGTGTTCTCTGTCCTCCTCTCCTCTCTTCTGCGTGCCAGTGAGGGCTTGTTTGCCTCGGAAAGCATGCGCGGCGCTCCCTGGAGAGGCCATGGCGGTTTGTTGTGCGATCTTATCTGGCGCGTGCCTGGGCCGTCTTTTCCCACACTCTGCACGACGCTCTGCCAAACGCAGAAAGAGGGGAGGGGGAGGGGGGAGGAGGGGGGGGGGGTACAGAAAGAGAGAGGGAGGGAGGGAGGGAGGAAGGAAAAAAGGGAGGAACGCAGTAGAAAGCCCCCGGCCTGTCAACATTACACCGACTTGACAGCCGTGACATAGCGCCCCTCTGCTTTTTTTTTTTTCCCTCCCGTCAATACAGTTTCTCTCTCACACTGAGACATTTTAAAGCCTCCTTCTTTCTCTTCATCCTTTACCTTTTCCCTTTTTTTTTGCCAAAAAAAAAAGAAAAAAAAAGCACCTCTTCAATTCCTTTAATTCCATGTCCTATGCAATTCAGTCCCGCGGCCCCGAAAGGCTAGTATGAAAACATTTCTGACATATTTGCGAGATCAAAATGGTGGCCTGGGTGCGTGTGAGTGAATGCGGGCTTTATGGCGGTGTCAAGCTGAGACCGGCCTCTACACTGGAGCCAGACTCCTGGAGAGATCCCGCACTCAAAAGAGCTCTCCAGGTCCTTCTCTGTGTGGGTATCCCGCTTTGATGCACTGACTCATAGCTCGCTGAAATGTATTTTTTCACACATCCGAAACGTAGCAGATGCCGCCTACTCGAGTAGCGCTTCGGAGGAGGTTGCGTCCGAAACGATTGTTTAGTGCCTTTGTGCTGAAATCTATCGTCTCTGTGATCTTTGAAGTCCTTTGTTGTTTGCCATCGCTCGCTCTGTGTCGTGTGGTCGGAGGAAAATAATCAACGGTCGGTGCCGTTAATGTTACTATGATGGAGTCGTGGGTTACTTTCCTGTTACAGAATATACTGAAGCGTGTTCTTATTGCTTTTTATTTATTTATTTTTTTTTTTATACCATAGCAATTTACCTTTGATTCAGGTGTTTGATTCAGTGCCCTTATCCCAACCTGAATGCTTCAGTCTTATACCAAGACGTCCCGGACGATGCTATGCTTCCAACTTTACGGCAGCGGTTTGGTGACGGCCCTTCTCCTATTCCAACATGACTCCGCCCCAGTTCACGAAGCAAGCACTATAAACACATGCTGTGATGAGTTCGGTGTGGAAGAACTCGAGGGGCCCGAACACAGAGCCCTGACGTCAACCCCATCGAGCACCTCTGGGACGAACTGGAATGGAGATTGTGAAGACCTTCTCGTCCAACATCAGTTCCTGACCACATAAACGCTCTACAGAATGAATGGGCACGAATTCCCGCAGAAACACTCCAACATCTTGTGGACGGCCTTCCCAGAAGAGTGCAGACTGTTATAGCTGTCTATAAAAGGGGGACCAACTCCATATTAATGTACACGTATTTGGAAACAATGTCATTGTATTTGGTTTGGACAAATATACAGTACGTTTGTCATTATATCTAAATATATATATATATTTTTTTTTGTTTGTTTGTTTTTTTGTCACAGACACAGTACTCAGTACTCATGGTGTAGATTACAGTGTGAGAACCTGCACGTACTGTAGCAGAAGAGAACAAGGAGGGGTTGGAATAATAGTGTTTTTGTGAGTCTGTGCATGTTTGTTTATGTGTGTGTGTGTGTGTGTGTGTGTGTGTGTGTGTGTGTGTGTGTGGGAGGGAAGGAGTTGAGATAGGATGTCTTGCATGGACAGCAAAGAAAGAAACAGAGAGCAGGGTAATCTCAGGGTCAACCTAATGCTGACCTCAAGTCCACTCGGAGCGAGCGTCTGCCTCTGCATAGCGTCGATACTGATTTCATTTCCCGGTGGTGTGCTTTCTAGCTCAGAGAGAGAGAGAGAGAGAGAGAGAGAGAAGGGATGTCTGGGTTATTCTGACTCATTCCCCAGCACCAGTATGAAAACTTGCAAACCCACACACCAAACTTAAAGGCTTACAAAAAATACAAGAATGGTATTCATTAATAATATTATAATTAAATGATTTGTAGTTGTTAACAAATATATGGATATAAAAAGAAAAGACAGCATATAGAACTTGCTCAGCATATGGAAATCGCTTACTAGCGATGTGTTTCCACTACAGGAACCTTCTCCGGAATGTGGTCCCTTCTTTAGAAAATCAGGAACTATGTCAAATTCTTAAATGAAAAATATTAATTTTATAATAATAAAAATATGTTGATTAATCCCCAAATGGACTAATTACATTTTAATGAAATTCTTTACATGCGCCAGCTAGGAAGCTGGGTGTAAATCAGGATACAACGGCCCTGGAGCAGAAAACGTTAAAGGCCTCACTCAAGCGCTCAACAGTGGGAAATTGGCAGTGCCGGGGTTTGAACCCCCAACCTTTCGATCAGAAAGCCAGTAACCCACCAGTAATCCTTACCTGTTCGAGCCACCACTGCAGAGTTTACTTTTTTTATTCAGGCTAGTTCTAGCATCAGTGTTAGCATTCCTTCCCCACTGAATAACGCTCATTGCTCAAACCGAAACATAACTCGGCACTTATCCTCATTGAAGAAACACGCATTTAGCTACGAGCTCAAAGAAGCCATGAGAAATGAACAGCAAAGTTTTACTGGCGAGCAAGATGGAAAAGGTTTGAGGCATGAAACGTCACTTCAGTTACTGTAGCATGATTAGCAATACCAGGACTTTCGCTGCATACAGGATAGTGGACAGGTTACTCAGTCTGTAGCTTAGGTTACATTTTTACTAAGTGGTAAACCGCCTTTAATTGAAGGCACAAACTCATTCACTGAAACTGTGTAGGGTCCTTTATAGTAGCTTTGTTAGCAGATCAAGCTAACGCTAGTACAGTGGAACCTCGGATCGTGTGTAACTCGGTTTAAGAGTGTTCCACAAGACGAGCAAAGGTTTTAAATAAATTTTGACTTGAAAAACGTCTTGGTTTCATTTCATGTCTTGGTTTACGAGTGCCAAGTTTTTTGACACCGACACACACACACACACATACACACACTCTCTCGCCTTTACACCCCCCCTCCCCGGCTTCACACAGACACACACACTCTGCTCTACACAGAAAATCTGCTCTGTCGCGATTCTTTTCAAAGGAAAGGTGCTGGTTCATTTGTTTTGTTTTGTTTTTTACTTTACAGCAGTGATTCCGTTAGTCTGCGCTCACGCGACTGTCATTAGAGAGATTTCTTTTTTTCCCGTTAAAACAGTGTTTCCACTACGTGTGTGTTTGTTGTGAAACTTAAAAAGCGAGATGGGAGGAGGGAGGAGGAGTTTTACTGTGTAAGAGGAGGCGAGGGAAGGGGCTAATTCCACACACACACACACACACACACACACACACACACACACACACACAAATACACGGCGTCTGCGCACACAAACGGAAACACTTATCTGTTGGGATTTATTTGAACTTTTTTTAAAGGTAAAGTGCAGGTTAATTTGTTTTATTTTTACTTTATATATTGTATTAGTTATTTTTCTGTATTTATTTTTTTTGGGCTGTGGAGCGAATTATCTGAGTTTTCATCATTTCTTATGGGAAGATTTGGTTTACGAGTGTTTTGGAATACGAGCCCACTTCCGGAATGAGTTATGCTCGTAATCCAAGGTTTCACTGAGGTTATGTATTTAAACTCACCAGAGACAGACAGTAAGCTCTGATTCTTCCTTTTTAAGCTGATTATTTTGTTATTCAAACATAATCAAAGATTTTATATGAAAGGATATGACAAACAGGGTATGACATTTTGTTAAAAGTTTACATGTCAGAGTGTTAATGAGAACTAATTGCAGGTAAGATCTAAAGTTGTAAACAGGAAGCTTTAGAAATGCCGCGCCGGACTACGAGCAACCGGGTTGCTTTACTATGTCATAATTAAACTGCATAGAATTGAAAAACAAAAAACGTGAAGTTTCGAAGTGTGAGCACTGAGTAATGTATTTCTAGCCCTGTAAACCATTTGAAGCTTCACTGTATCAAAGGCTACTTAAATAAATACCTCCGATTGTCATCATGCGTAACTCTCTTCAGATCCTGCTGATTGCCAACCCGAATCACGTTTTAGATGTCCTTTTAAACTTTCACATGCCAGCACAGTCTCAGAAAGCACACTGCGATAAGACTACGACATGCACACATTAGTCTGGAAGATTACACACTCTCGCTGTCACAGCCCCTCTCATTTGGCTGGGCAGGACTCCACCTAATCCCTCGGCTGGAACATTCATTAGCGGCTCGAGCTTTGAGCCCTGAGGACCAGCCTTGACTTTCCCAGGACAATTAAAGTTACTTAGTTGTAGAAAAGGAAAGAGGTGGGACCGTTTGGGCAAAGACCAGAGGGATAGTGTGGGAGGGTAACAGGAGGAAAGGATGCCTGGGCTTCTCTAGATATGCTAGAGCTGGCAGATGGAGGCGTATACTGCCTGTTCTCTCAGGGGGCTAATTGGCTGAGGTGTGGGAAAAATCAACCTCAATAATCTTCTGCTGCTGTCTGCTGGATTTAGTAGGTTGCGGAGTTGCTTAATCCTATCCGAGTGGGTCCAAGCTGCCTTCTAATGCACTTTTGGTGAGGGTAGGACCGTGGGCAATTCGTCAATCGATAGTCCTGGCTTGTGATTAGCGTTTTTCGAATTTGATCTTTTTCCAAACATGCCACAATTACCATCACCACCGTCACTGCCTCAAATCCCAACGGAAGGGTGTGATCTGGGTTTAAGATAGGGAGTGGACTGGTGATCTTCGAGATAACGAATCCCTGCTTATCAGATAAAGGACCTTACATGACAGATGTCGTTAAAGTGGTGCTGTAATCCAATTAAGGAGACCCACTAAATCTCATTGCCTTACTGTCTCACTGACCGTTTGATGACCCAAGTGCTTAAAGTTTGTCTATGAAAAGCGAGTGGGTGATACAATTTGTAATTCTTTGGAACACAATGTGCACTTCTGTACTCTTATCAAAGGGAGCCACGAAAATAAGGCTTGGTCAGGATTTTATCCTGGAAGAGGCAGTCATGGGTTGATGATCTCATAGGAGTAGAGAGAAGGTCATTCCAGGATATCTTGGCACCAGGCAGCATGGTTTCTTTTCCTCCCCACAGTTCTAGGGTTCTCATTTTGATCTTGTGCACAGGTGTGTGGGGGTCCATACGTTCTAGCCATGCTTGTGGGGGATTGTGCCATGTTCCCTTTTTGGTTTTATCCTGAGCTCAGGTTATGGTCCAAATTCAGGTTCATATGTTCTAGCCGTTTGCTCCAGATTCTCCAGTTTGATCCTTAGCTTGGGTTACTGTCCAAATGAACTTTCCCATGTAGTAGCCTTGAGTGTGCGGATTTGCTCCAGATCCTCCAGTTTCCTCAGACCTCCCAAAAACCGGCAAGTACGTAGGTGTTGACTGCAAATTGCGCAGGTGTGTAAATTCTTCCTTCTATCCCTCATGGCTTAATTCATACAGCATTCCCAGGATAGCCTTTGGATCCATCGTAACCCAAACCAGGAGAATGAACCTGCTGAGAAAGAATAAATGAATAAATCAGACCATAATGAATAGTGTACTTTTTTGCCGACGTTGGATACATCAATTTTCTACCCTCACTGGTTGCAATTTGCAAACTCCCAGAATTCCACAGCACCACTAGTGAATCTGAAAATTGTACCATGTGACCTATCACCAGATTTTAAATAAAAGTTCACGAGGGTGTTTTACATCTTGAGTGAACATTCTAAGATTGTCTATGCCAACTTAGTTGTTGTTACCCATTGGCCTTACTTTTTTTTTTTTTTTTCTGTATTGCTCGCATTGGTAATATTTCATAATTAATAAAATAATTATTATACTATTTAAATCTGCTGTCTTTTAATAACAGCACTCCAGTATACTACACGGAGTGTACAGTACATACACATGCCATGCTTTGTTAGTGTAACAATAACACAGAGTTATTATCCAGTTGCGATCCTTGATGATGGCCAACGTGAGTGAAACCACACGGAGAAACCAACCATTAGCTGTTGGGCCATTACATTAGTTTAGAGCAGGCTGTGTGTCTCTGTGGCAAGCGCCAAGGGTGAAAGTTGATGCCGGATCAGGTCGAAGCCAAACGTTGTGCTGGTGCAGAACAATAGCTTGTGAATGGGTGGGGTGAAAGAAAGAGAGAGAGAGAGAGAGAGAGAGAGAGAGAGAGAGAGTGTGAGAAAGAACAGATTCTATGTTAATAAAGCTGGAGGGGAAAGTGGATTGAGCAAATGCTGTGCAGGTGCAAGGTGAAACCTAGAAGAGAATGTGCCAGCGATGAGGTCATGCATGTGTATTTGTGTGCGTGTGAATGGCCCGTGCCACAAAAAAAGATCACACAAGCCAGTGAATGGCGGCATACGATGATGGCATGGGAACTTTAGGATAATAGGTGGGGGAGAGAAAGAACCGGAGGCAGTGTGAGAAAGCTGTTCCTTACCTGCTTGTGTGTTGTTGGTGTTGTTTTTTCTTTTTTCTCCATCATGCACGTGAGTGGTAAAGCTATTACTGAAACACTGGGTTATTGTTGTCATCTATAGTTAGTAACAAAAGCCGATATTATGGGTGTAACACCGTGACATTGTCCATCCGCGTACATTATTTAGGTCTTAAACCTGACTTTTGTTTCTTATTTTTAATTACTATTAAACCTTCTGGAAACACAGAAGAAGAAGAAAAAAAAAAAAAAAAAACACGGGGTAAAAACCTGTGGCCTGAAGTGTGAGAATTCTGGCTCGAGTGAGTTGTGTCTCGTGACGCTTTCTTGGCCTTTATACTTGGAATTCTCTCTGAAGGCTTTCACTTCAGGGACGAAACCGAGTACGCTCGACCTGGTTCCTTTGAGCAGTGTGAACACGCCGTACCGTGCCCAGCCCTGGCATGGATCAGCCACTGTACTGTACTGTACTGTGATGAGATCCACTCGACCGGAAAAGGTCAACAGTGCATTCGGACTCTTTTTCAATCAGGCCTGAAAGATAGTGAGGAAAGGTTGATGGTGCTCAGGCACCGTACGAAGCCGTCATGCCTGGTGTAAAAGCGGCATCTGACCTAACCACTGGTCTCACTAAATACAGTCTTGTAGAGTAGTTGGGTTGGGGTTGTTGTGTTGTTTTATTTGCATGGCCAAGAAATAATTATTTCTTTAAGATTTTAGAGCAATAACTAGTTGAAGTCAAAGTTTGCCCTGACTGAAAAGAATTCGAAAAGAATCTTAATTCTTTCGCTATTACCTTTGGGCTTGATCCTGATATGGCCATGCCCCATTTAAGACTCTGTTTTTACTCAGTCTTGGCTAGTCCTGATGTTGGATGGTCATTGACAAATGACGGTCTTGGCTCTGGCCCATCCCCAGTGCAAGCTGCGTAGATACGCTGGGTAGCATGGTGGCATAGAGGTTTGCATAGAGGTAAGCAGTGTGGCCTTGCACCTCCAGGGTAGCGGGTTTGTGTCCCATCTTCAGATGTGTGGAGTTTGCATGTTCTCCACCGGGTTTTGGTGGGTTTGTTTCCACAGTGCAAAGATATGCAGATTGGGACTAATTAGTTTTTCCAGTGTATATGTGTGTGTGTGTGTGAGTGTGAGTGTGAGTGCTTGTCTAAGGTGTAACCCTTGCATGATGCCCCAAGGCCCCTGAGATGTTCTCCAGGCCTCCTGAATGAATAAAGACATGCGCTGGACAGTTTTATTGATCTCATTAGTTTTCATTTCTGGAATATGAATGAACACGTAGCCTACTGTACACCAGGCACTTATTCAGGATGGTCTTCATCTCTTTTATGCTGCATCACTGCGTGAAGGAATTAAATAGAATTTTTTGTTCAGGCTATTAAAAGAGGTTTTAATAACCTACATGATTTACCTGTTTTTTTTTGTTTGTTTGTTTGTTTGTTTGTTTTTGTTTACTAGCATCTATGTAAAGTACCCTGATGCATACAGACACTCCAGTAGGCTATGGGAACAAGACGCATTGTTGCTCTGAATCATTTCTCCAGCGCTTTAGATCTCTCAGGCAGGAGCGCTTGACCTTCCCTGAGCGCTAAAGCAATATGACAGCCGTGAAGCTCGGGAAAAGAAGGGGGTAGCGAGAGACAAAAGCCACACACAAGTGCTTCCTGGTGCTAAATAGTTAGTTTGCAATCAACGTCACTCATCGCCTCAGTGAAGACAGTTTGATTTCCACTTTTCAAATGAGGCATTTATTTTCGGGGCCTGATAACAGGGGAGTTAAATTGAAATTGGCAGCTCGACAGTCTACAGATAACTGCACACTTCATGGGAGCGCGTGTGAATGGTGAGGGTTTTTTTTTGTTGTTGTTTTTTTTAAAGCCATCGCAGAGAGCAAGTGGGAGAGAAGTCAGAAGACACGTGTATAATT
>QNUK01000439.1:17500-47500 GCA_013621035.1 Clarias magur | reverse complement strand
TGTGTGTGTGTGTGTGTGTGGATCATTTGTTAGAAATTCATTCATCCTTGTTTCTGCTTATGTATAAAATGATTTGGGTTTCTTTTAAGGTTTATGGTTGGATCTTTTTTTTTATTTTTATTTTTTAATAAAAATAAACAACAGCATTTTTATGTGCCTAGTGTGCTTTCTTTTACATCATCAAGAACAGCACACACACAAAAAAAAAACTTTTTCTAAAAATATGTAAAAGTTTCTCTTTGGATTCCCTCATCCTTAGCGGTCAAATGGGGAAACAAAAACATCTGTTTCCTAAAAAAAAAAGTAATAACCCTAATTTTAATAAGAACAGCCTAAATACGTACGGTATTAAAAACTCCGCCATAAATCTTAATTAATAAAATGTATCGGCTTGTTTTCAATCACTTGAAAAAAAAAAAGTATATGCAAAAGTTTTCTTCAGGTTGTCTTAACCTTAAGGGCCGCATGAGAACAAAACAAAACAAAAACATCTGTTTGTTAAAAAATAATAAGAAGAAGAAGAAGAGCAGTCTAAATACCCAAGGTATTCAAAATACCTCAATTATTCTTAATTACTTGATTAATTAATTGTATTTTTTGTGTCCACAACTTATTAAATTCTATGTTTTGTTAATTGCATTTATTTATTTATTTCAGTTTGTTGTGTTGTGTGGTTTTGTTGTTTCTGTCACCAAAACAAATCCCTTGTATGTGCAAACGTACTTGGCAATAAAACGCTTTCTAATTCTGATTAATTAATATACAATGTATCAGTTTGGTTTCAGTGTCTTCAGAAGTTTAATTGCGCTGCCTGTTCGTGCCTGTGTATTTTTTTTTTCCTGGAGTGTTAATGTGTAACAGGGATGACGGAAGGCAGTCCCCGGTTCGTGCCCTAAACCCGCTCGGCCGCGCGCCATTGGCCACCCGCTCGAGAGCCAAACAACCAATGGCGCGGCGCCGAGCACGAGCCGTCCTCCGTCCGGGCCGCGTGTCCCTCGCGCTGATTGGTAGAAAGTTAGTGTGGGAAAGAAAGTTTGGGAAGTTTCACACGAGCCGTTCGCGTGCGGCCGGGGATATAAATAAGGCGGTGAGACAAGCGCGCGAGCAGACCGTCAGTCAGTCATTCGGTGCGACTGTTACAACAGCGTGCGCGCGCGTGCGTGTGAGTGAGTGACACTAAGAACGCGTTAAACTCGGGATAACCGCTGCGACACTTCACGGGAGGATAAGTTCACTCCTGCGCATTTCTGGACTTCCACAGCGCACCGTTTGTTTGTTTGTTTTTTCTTCATTAAGGACGACGTGTGCGTTCATTTTTTTTTTTTTTTTTACACATTTCCCTGGATATTTTTTTTTACGCGCATAAAGATGCCTGCTGATATGATGGAAAAGAACTCATCTTCCCCGGTGGCTGCGACCCCGGCGAGCATGAACAGCGTCCCGGACAAACCCAAAACTGCCTCCGAGCACAGAAAGGTAGCTTTCCTTTATACATCATATTACAACATCACACACGATACGGTGACACTGATAATAGATTAGATGGAGCATTTCCAAATTTCACACTCATTTCTTGTTTTTTTTGTTTTTTTTTTCAGTCATCGAAACCCATCATGGAGAAAAGGAGACGAGCTCGCATTAATGAAAGCTTGGGGCAGCTCAAGACGCTCATCCTGGACGCACTGAAAAAAGACGTAAGTATCCTCAGACTCCATCAGAACAGCGTGTAGATTATAGACACCGCGTAATCTGTGCTTCTCTGTTATTGAAATTCCCTGTACTGATCATTGCAGCGCTGTTTTCACCCACAGAGCTCCAGACACTCGAAGCTGGAGAAAGCGGATATCCTGGAGATGACCGTGAAGCACCTCAGGAACATGCAGCGCGCACAGATGACCGGTGAGTGTCCGCTCAGTGCAGGGAATAATGCTATAAAATGTGTGTGTGTGTTTGTCCGCAAATTGGAAAATTGCTAAACATGTGCGTATGGATGTGTAGTATAGACGTATAATAATATTTTAACCAAAGTGCGTAATAAGAATGATGTGAGCCATGGTTAAGGATAAAAGGTGCGCGCTGAAGTTAATAATAGTCCCACTAGGACTGGATGAAGCCTGTGTGTTGGTGATGGTTGTGTTTGGGTGAAACTCAATCCTCCGTTTCCTCCTCTCTGCAGCTGCTCTGAACGCGGACCCCACCGTGCTCGGGAAGTACCGCGCGGGTTTCAGCGAGTGCATGAACGAGGTGACGCGCTTTCTGTCCACGTGCGAGGGCGTGAACTCGGAGGTGCGCACCCGGCTGCTCGGTCACCTCGCCAACTGCATGACGCAGCTGAACGCCATGAACTACCAGGCGCAGGCGCACGCCGGACCCGCGCCGCCGCCTCCTCCGACCTTCGGCCAGCCCGTGGTGCAGATCCCCGGAGCGACGCACGTGCCCGTTCCGGTCTCGGTGCCGGCGTGTAAGAGCGCGCCACCGTCCGGCGCGTCGCCGTCCGACGCTTCCAAGGTGTACGGCGGCTTCCAGCTGGTTCCCGCCACGGACGGACAGTTTGCCTTCTTGATCCCGAGCGGCGCGTTCACCCCCGGCGGCCCCGTCATCCCGGTGTACGCGAGCGGCGCCGCCACGCCTCTCCCCGCAGCCGCCGCGTCTCCCCGCGAGGCCTCGCTCACTTCAGACTCCGTCTGGAGACCCTGGTAGAAACCAGAGTCTCTGTGAAAAGACTTTTACACTGTTCATACGCCGTGTGTCTCGTCTGTTAAAGTTTCTCTTGTGTTTTTAATTTTTGTTTGTGTTTTCAGAAGAGATTTTATGCACTATATTTGTACAGCCCGAAAGGAAGAGAAGTTCATATTGAAATGAGATTTATACTTATATAGCTAATGTCTGTTTGGTGCATTTTTATATTTGCGGTATCTTTTTTTCTAAAGGTGATGCCAAAGATATGTGGAATGCTTTTTTTTTTGCGAGTTTCTTCATTTTGGAAGACTTAATAAATTTGTTTTAAAAAAGAGAGAGAGAGTTTGTATTTGTCTTGTGATATCCCCCCGTATCTTGGAAACTTGGGTTCATTTGGCAAGCTCTCGGAGGCGCAGCTGACAGGAACTGGGAACTCATTAAGCCGAGCTTCACTAAACACGGGGATTAACGCGTACAGGGTGTAAAGATGATTAAATATCAGAGACAAGTGAGACATGTCCAACATCATCCAGACAGTCCGAGACGCAGGGGCACTAGAACAGGAACAACAGGCAACCAATGCGTAACCAAAGCGCACCACCAAACCCATCAACTAGTAAGTTATAAAAGTCATTTCACCAATTCCATGTCGCACTTCATGAAGTCCAGAAACCTCCAGGGGAAATACACTAATCATGGTTTATTAAATGCGGGGTTTAAGGTTTAGGGAGGACCTGTGTGTGTGTGTGTATATATATATTTTGAGCTGGATAATTAGCGGAAAGTGAAGACACGCAAACAGAGAGAGAGAGAGAGAGAGAGAGGGGGGGACGGAAACAGGAGATCAGCCAAGCCAGCAAAATGAGCCGATTTAACCAACCGAGGATGCCATCGTGTCCAAACCCCAAACCACACTGCTCCACAGGCGGCGTGCTTCTTTTCGCTTTTGGCTGGATGACACGAACACACAGCTCCATCTAGTGGTGAGGGTGGTATTTGATGCATTCCACCACAAAACTTTGTGTCCCATCATAAACTTTTCAAAAGCTACATAATACAGAATAGAAATGTTTCAAATTGTAGAAAGTGAAATTTACCTATTATGAAATGCACAATGAATAAATGTACCAATAAGTTTATGGGGAAAAAAAAGAAAATGTAATAAATAGTACCGGTAACGTTTGTGTACTGCTTAAACAGACTGTTCCCTCATGCCCACCATCATTTGTTTAACTTTTTTTTTCTCTCTTCTGGATCATCAAATGATCATATTTGTCATTTTATTTTTCATATTTAAATTTCAAACAATTCATTTGAATTAATTGTTAAAAAATATATATATATTTTTTAAATCATCCATCAATTATCTGTTCCGCTTATCCCGTGGTGTATTCTGCTCATCCATTCAGGGAAATTGGGGCACAAGGATGGGGTGCCAAAGTAAACCAAGAGATTATTTGTTAATATTAATCTCAATTAATAATTATACTATTTATCATTTCTGGTTTCCTTTCACAGTCCAAACACATGAAATGTAGACTGACTGGCATTTTAAAATCGCCCAGAGTGCATGTATGTGTATGTGTATGTGTATGTGTATGCGACAGTGCCTTGTTATGGGTTGGCACCCTATCTGGGTTTCCCCTGCCGTGTGCATTAAGGAGTCATCAGGAGTTCATTGCTAACAGCAAAAAAAAAAAAAAAAAAAAAATTACATAATGTATGTCACTGAATTGTTGCCAAAATGTTGATGATGATCTGCCGTCGTCGGTTATGGGAGAGATTCAGATGCAGTCCTTAATGGAAAAAAAACATTTTGAAACTAAAAACGTTGAGAAATTATGTATAAAAAAAAAAAAAAAAAATTAACCCAATTATTGAGCTCATGCAGACGTGTAGCTAATGTAATAAAGAAGAAGATTAGAGTACATGAACATGATACTTAACACTGTAGGTGGTTCTTTCCAGTATCGCTACTGAACATTCGCTCATACCTGCGCTCGGTCTGAACATTGTTACCGATGCAGTAGTTTAGCACTCCAGACTGTGTTTCCTAAAGGTGTGTGACATTATAAAATGGTGTATGAGGAACGGTTCTATTTCATAGTAGAACTATGGTTAAGATGAGCGTTTTGAGTGAGACCAGGTGCTCATCGCCTTCAGCCGTTCCGGTGTGGTCGTCCTCCTCAGAGAATCTGGGGAAAGTCTCCTTCCAGTTGTTTGCAATTACCAATCTGCTAAGAGGCTCATGGCTGAGTGTGTTCATTTCGAATTTCCATCACACCTTTTATGGTTCCAGGATGAGGAGATAGAAACCATATGCGTGTGTGTGAGCGAAGCCTCGCGCTGAAAACACCCTGGACAGAGCGGGGCAGAGCGAAAAGGAAAAAAAAAAAAAAAGTTCTGCAACAGCGTTAGAGAAATAATGTGCGGCTGAACTGACTTTACTTATCACTGACATGATACCGTTAAAAATTACACACGTTCTATTGTTCACATGTGATGTGAAGGGGCTCCAAATGGCTAAGGCTTGCAGCAAGGATGTGTTGGACAATGTAAAATATATAAGAGGACATCTTTATTTACTGGTTAAAGATTTAGGTCAGGATTAAAATGTAAGCAAATCTGTAACATTCGAGTCCATGCAGGATTTACGGTGAACTTTCTGATGAATGATTGATATGTACAGCAGACAGGCTGAACGGTGCGGTGATGAAACTTTTAGCTGCAGTAAAGTTTGCATGTTGCAATCATTTTTTTTGCTGAAGAATAAGTCTAGTGCTAATGAATCCTGATCAGGAGTTATGCACTTCGAGGGCACTTCCTGTCTTCTTCAGTACATTTCTCTGCTGATTTCCCCAGATTGTTAGAAAGTTGCAATCTAAATGGAATGTTTTGAGTCCTCTGTATCACTGTGGTTAGTGTGTGTGTGTGTGTGTGTGTGTGTCTGTGTGCAGATGTTGACACACACCTCTCAATCTCAACCTCAGAGCTGGAAAACAGCTTTATGAGTGTGTCAGGTTACAAGCGTGCTGACCGTGTGACATGTCACAACACGGCGCTGGGGTTCGCCAGCATGCGCGTCGATGAACTTTTCCCACACTCCACCACGCGCGCCGAGAGGAAAGCAGGGGACGAAAGAGCCTTCTTTGCTTCCTCCTTAGCTCTTAAGTGCTACCATATGGCATAATCTCTCTCTCTCTCTCTCTCTCTCTCCCTCCATTTACGTCTTGCTCTAAGATCTCTAAGTCACTATCACGCTGTCTTGACTGCAGCTTAGACAAGTCACGGCTTTATGATTTAAGCCCAGGGCTTGCTGTACCAAGGCCCAGACTCGTTCTGCAGCCAAAACCCCCTCCTTATCCTCTCTTCCACCCCTCTCTCTCTCTCTCTCTCTCTCTCTCTCTCTCTCTCTCCTGCAGTTGCAGAGGAAAGGCTGTTTTCTGGCAGGAAATGAATAGCTCCCAGATGAGCACAGGAACCTGAGAGGTCGTGAGAAAGAGGCGATCCCCCCTCCTGCAGCCGGCGCGCTGCCAGCCGCCGGGGGAATGTGGGAGAGCGCCTCACTGACACACGCATCAACTCTCCTGGTGCCTGGACGAGCAGCCCGCCGCCACACACACTCACACAGACTCGCTCATACGCTCACACACATGGCCTGAGCCAAGCAGGGCGAAGGAGGGTCGACCAGAGAGTGTGTACAGGCTCACACGAGGAGGAGTGTACATTCAGCCAGACGCTATAGCACACTAAACATGCAGGCACACACACACACACACACACACACACACACAGACGCACACACACACACGCACGCACACAGTATACGTGTAGCTACACGTCCGTGACTGCAGGTGCTCTGTGTCAGAAGGAAGCGCAGACGGATTCTCCTCATTCCTCCTCTAGCTGTTAACACACACACACACACACACACACACACACACACACACACACACACACACACACACACACACACACACACACACACACACACTTTTGGCACGTTCCACTGCTCCAGGAACTCTACGTCTTCACACCATGAGCAGATCAGCGCTCTAAAACTCACAACCTGAGTGTAAAAAAAGAACAAGAACACAAGAAGAAAAAAAAACAAAAACATGTTTCCTTGAGCCAGTTCTGTAAAGTAACAATAAAGTTTCTAACAGAGCAACATCAAAAGCACTCAACTTTCTGTTTTTACTTTGTTCTGTTATGTTGCTAGTCCTTTTTCCTTTTATTGTTTTTTTTTTTTTTGTTGTTGTTGTTTTGGTGCATTTCAAATTTAATTTCAGTTTCTTTTGGTTGAATTTCATTCTTTATTTATTTCATTTGATTAGGTAGTTTTTATCCATTTTGCATTTTTTTCCTTTTCATTCATTTCTTTTTTTTCTTCTTTTTTTATATTTGTTCCTTTTCGTTTTTGGTTAATCTTTAAATTTATTTATCTGTTTCATTTAATTTATTTATGTTTATTTTTTTCTTTTTCTTTTTAAAAAAATAAATAATCCCTTTTGCAATTTCCCCAATTTCTTTTCTTTTCTAATTTTTTTTTCATTTTTAGTTTTCTTTTGCAGTCCTTTTCTAATTTATTTTCTTTTTTTTTTCCATTTCCATTTTTAAAAAAATTCTGTGAATTTCCATTTTTATTTTGTACTTTTCTATGTATTTTTATTATATTTTCTTTTATCCTCTATTATTTCCTGTTTTATTATTATTATTTTTAGAAAGTTGTAATCCATTTGCGTTGTTTTTATTTTCATTCCTTTTTTTTTCTTTCCCCCTTTCTGTACATTTAGAAAGTTATAACCACTTTTCTCAAGTTCTTCTCTTACTTTTTCCCTCTAATTCTTTTCCTTTCTATTCTTTATCTAGACGTTTTTTTTCTTTATCTTTTTGCTTCACTTCTTTCCTTTTTCTTTCCTTTTCCTTTCCCCTTTTCCCTCTTCTTTCCTTTTGTGATTTTTCCAACATTTCTTTCTTTTCTCTCCCTCATCTCAGCACTACAGTAACACACACTGTTTCATCGAACAGAGACGTTCAAGGCTAATGATGCTAATCAGTGTAAACCACTGCCAAGATTCTCACCAAACAGCAGATCAAATCATTTCCTGTACAGGGGTCTTTTCTCCTCTCATCACCTCTAATCCTCTCTTGCTGTGTGCTTCCAGGTCAAACCCAGAGGCAGTAAACAAGTTTCTGACTGTTTCACACAAGAATGCTGCCCTGTCAAGTGTCTTCATTCTGAAACGAGTAGGACTTAAATGAGACTTGAGCAGTTTGTTTAAAAAAAAACAAAACATACTTACTGAAAATGTGAATAGCATGTAACACACACACACACACACACACACACACACACACACACACACACACACACACACACACACACACACACACAGAAGGAAGAAAAAAAAAGTCCTTATGTAAATGTAAAAAATGTGAATAGAATTTAAATAAACAAAGAAACAGACTTAATTGAGCACGGAGTCAGAATACAAAATACATCGGATAAACAAACAAAGAAACAAACAAGCAAGCAAATGAATAAACAAGTCATTAATTAGGTAATAAATTATTTTAAATGAGAACTGTTGTGTGTGTGTGAAGCCCAGAGGCCTGAAGAGTGAACCTCTGAAAAGAGAAGGATTTATGGATTCCAAACTCAACTTCTCACTAAACTTTTACTGCTGACGCTTTGCAGGACACAAATCTAGCAAATAACAACATTTCAAGATCAAGCATGGTGAATATTACTGTACTGTATATTTCCTTATGCCCAAAGCCTCTTCAAGCCCAGAGCATAAAGACTAGCTCTACAGTGACCTCTACAGCATCATGAAGAAAATACAAGCAGGGGAGAATTCCTACACACACAGGGTGGGGCAGGGTGCAGGTGCAGTAGGTGAACCCTAAAGAATTGGATGGACTTGAAAACCATTGAATCCATCAACCACGGGCAGAAGCTGCGAGAGCTGTTCTGCTGCCGTGACCTGTGTATAAAAAAAGGATGCACCATAGAGAATACCACAAAGCAGTTCATCTCAACAGGGCAGCTCGAGTGCAACCCCAGTGTAGGCAGTGTAGAAACGAGGTGAAGCAGTTGGCATACATGACTTACTCGTGACTTAGCTGCCTGTCATAGAGGAGCCAGATGAGGAACCAACTGCGCAATAGCACTAAACACCTGTTGGTGCACTGGCCGAAGGTGCAGCACCAGAGAAATAGTGCAATGCATTAAACATACCATAAAGACTGGCTGTTTGGAAGCAAAATATGAATACGTGTGTGGGTGATCCTTAGGATCCTTAGGATCACTTGATGTTGAACATCAACAATCCTGGATTATTCATTGCACCCCTGAGCATGATCACCTTCTACCAAAAACACATCACATGCGATCAGCATGGGTTGTGCTCTTAGTCTGACACTTTGTGGGATCTTTTGTGTTTCTTTCATGGGTTTTAGCGGCACCACTAGAAGAATCTACTCCAATGCTCTCCAACATCTCTAGCCGCTGAACCTGCTTTAGAAAGGCTGCGTCCACACCATGCTGAAGGTCCAGGTACAGCAGTGAGGCCTGTGTTACTGTATATACTCTTGGCAAGAAAACAAGCCACATCTCAGATGGGTTGCATGCATCTGAGGGATGGATTGTGAACGTATTCCTAAAGACCTTCTTGAATATGATCCCTGACCTACAAGCTGTCCCGGTATCCATCACATAGATGTCTGCCAAAGAGGCACCGTTACTGCTGGAAGTGATATGGATGAGTGGGAGAATGTTGCAGAGGATCGCAGCCTCCGGAGTCAGACAGTGTAGGAGGGCATTTGAGAAGCAGAAGCGCAGCACGTGGCAAACATGACTGGCCAAACATTACAGAAAAAAAAAAAAAAAAAAAAAAAAAACCTCATGTCTCATTCATCCACCTTCTCGTGAGATGCAATTCCAGGATTGGATTGATTGTCCAAGCTCATGAATAAATGAATAAACAAATGATTACGCTTTTAACAAATGGAACTATCATTTCTTGATGTGTCCGCTGCACCTGGATGCATTTACCAGAAAAGCGAGACAAACACACAATGCACACATGATGAGTCTGAAGTTCTCTGTTTATTACCAGCAGAGAGATTATATTTAAGCCTTTGACCAGGTGCCCTGTGTCACGTACGTCCAGAACATCAAAAGAACAAATCATTAACATAGAGAGACCCGGAACCAGACAAATGATAGGAAGCATAGTCGCATTTTCCGCTTAGACAAAAGGGTTCTAGCGGACAGTAGCTATTTTTATGTACATTCATTTGAACACGGCTATAGGAAGTGTTACCATATAAGGAATAATCAGGAAGTGCAATGAGGGGGTTGTTTTAATGGCATGGGAAAGTTCACATAATGTCAGGAAAACCTTACAAAATATAGTTTCTTCAAAACCTCAAACTTTAACCTCACCCCAACACTGTCTCTTGGAGTGCATACGTTTTGCAGGTAAAAAACAAAAAGAGGTTTTCTTTGTGGGGAAAAGCCAAAGTCACTAGAAGGTCAGAACTCCATCCCTGTAGGGAAATGTGGTCCTCACCCTGATGTACTGTAAAACACACATATTTGCAAAAGGAACTCACCATTCTATATTAGACACGTGCGTCCAATCTGAGGAGCGTCTTCGACAGACTGTGCGCTATTACTGTTGCGGCTGTAAAACTTGGGGTTTTGAAGACCCTTTAAAACGTGGACGTGGAACCGTTTTATCTCACCAGCCACGCAAATCTGCTCAAGCAGCACCATGGCTTCTCTTCTGTGGGCCACAGCTTAATCTGCTTTCCTGAAGAAGCGTCATGGCGCGGCCACTACATCGCTGGCTGGAGCGATAACACACTACTGTGACGAGCAGCTAGAGCTTCTATAGTGCTGTTCGTGCGGTTCATTTGGTGTGTAAAAGAGAAAGAGAGGGGAAAAACAGACTGGGTGTGTATTTGTGCTTGGGCATTTTTGTTGCCGTTTGTTCTTTTGTTGAGGAATTGAATCTCACTCCTACAGGCTTCATTTGCATCAGATGCAGCGAAATGAGAATCATGCAGTGGACTAACATGGCAAATGTGTTGTGCATCAGTTACTGATAAAGCTTGTCGTTTTTCTTAAGTTGAGGTTAATGAAAAGCTCTTGAAGCAACGCATGAGGAGCTGTTGGTCATCAGAAGGTCGTGGGAGTTTTAGATTAGATTGTTAAAATGACGTTGGACCAACGTTGACTTCATAGCAGTGGGATACTGTGGAACAACGACCTCAACACAATGTGGCAATATGAGTTTCAAGGCTTTATTACAGTTGAGATTTTTTTTTTAACAATTTAAAAAATTAACAATTTACTAAACCACTAAATTTGTAAGTAAAGAAAAATGATATAGAGGTACACGACACTCACTGTCTGAGATTCATTTGTTGAAACTGATAACGGTTGGGATTCTGTTGTTTTGATGTCGTATTAATAACAATAACACTGATTTAAGGTCAGTTATTCAACGTTATCTCAACATCAATTTATACAACCAGTTACAACTACAGTACTGTTCAAAAGCCTCAACCTGCCCGACGATTTCTTCATTTTGTGCTTCCAGTTAACCAGACCCTCTAGTCATTTTGAAGGATTCTTGTGGAATGGTTCTCCAGGCTTCCTGAAGGACTATTTAAATTTTTTTTACTCAAATTTTTGACAAGTTTCAAGTTTCGCTTTCACTCCAGTGTCTGTGCCTGAGAAGTTTCAGAGGAATGTATTTTGTTTTCCTTAAGTCACACAGCGGCCTATAAATCATTCAAACATTCAAAAACATCTCACTGATGGCACGACCCAGTGAGAAACAGGTGCAGATGATGATCAGGCCGGTGATCCTGCTGATGCTGAATGCTGAGTGGTTGGAACAGATGAGAGGGGAAATGAGGTTGCTGCTGAATTTATGATAAAAATGATAGCCTTAGTTACTTTTCAGCCTGTCACAGACAAACATTTTATTCAACAGTTATTTATTATTTTTTTTGTTTTGTTGTTTTTTAAAACATCATTCGTAAGTAAACATCCTTTGCATTGACAGTTGCAGTTAATCTTGTGAAACGTCCATAAAACAAGTTCTTATTTAGATTATGGCAGCTATAGCCCTTAATCAGATTTGGTAACTTCTGTGTATGTCGACAGAACCATGCACTCATTCACACACTTATCCTGTACAGTGGCGTGGGAAGAATGGAGACCATCCAAGAGGACTCTGGGTACTATGTGGGGCAGACCTTGAACAAACACACTACTGGCGATAGGGAAACAGCAGTTAGTGTACTCTGCATGTCTTGGGTCTGTGGGAAGAAACTGGGGTACCTGGAGGAAACCCATCAAGTGCGCGGAGAACATACACACTCCACAAAAACAGGTGGGAATCGAACTCTCAACCCTCCGAGGCCAGTAGAAAAAAAAAAAAGCATTTGGTATTTTTGTACATTTGCATGTTTTAATCAAATTTCCCTTATTTATTTATTTATTTATTTATTCAGTTTGTTTATGTAAACATTTCGGAAAAAATATTACCCTAAACAGGTGAGGAATATGGTAACTTTAAGGACCTTGATTTGCATGGCATTGTTCCAATGCGCAAAAAATAAAACAACAACAAACAAACAAACAAACAAACAAAACAAAAACATCTCAACAGAAAAAGTTGCTATCTCAATGATTCCTATTAGAGAACACCTTCTGACCAATCAGAGAACAGAATTCATGATGAATAATACGATACACAAATAGGGATTTTGTGTGTGTGTGTGTGTGTGTGTGTGTGTGTGTGTGTGTGTGTGTGTGTGTTTGTAATTATCAATGTACTTCTTTTTTTTTTTTTTCTAATTTGGAATTATATTTTGTGTCCAATTGTGATTTATTTCTAAAATCTTATCGCAAACACCCAGTGCAGGGACGCAAGGTCACCCCTTCTTGTCCGGTGCGTGCCTGAAAGTGCCGTATGTCTAAAGTGTGAGTATTTTCAGGACACAAATGGCCTGAGAATAATCACCACTGACTGGAAGTATGCAGCTTCATTCAGACTTGCACCCTGTGACTAATGGCTTTATAATGTGTCTTTGAGGTGCTCGTAGTCTCATAGCGTCATCACGGCGATTCTGTGTGTGCTATAACCTTCTCAGGTCAAGGTCTGTCTCTGTGAACACGTGTGACTTGTCTCTGTGAAGAGAATTAATGCTGTAATATTGATTATTTAAAATTAATTCTTTCTTCTTCTTTCTTGATTCCATGTTTTTGGCCCTGACAAAATTTGCACATTTCACTTACATTTCTGGCTTCTTGAATAAAATGTTGCTAAATGTTGCCATATTTATATATATGTATATATATATATATATATATATATATATATATATATATATATATATATATATATAAACATAATGCATCCCTATTGATTCTTACTGAATTTAAATACATTTACCAAAATCTTCATTAATATTCATAAATTATATTACACTAATAAACATATCAATTAATAAAGAATCTGATTACGAGGCAATTAAAATGTTGAATGAAGTGAGAATATTCCTAATATCTGTTAAGTTCCATTAAAAATTTATTTATTAACTAAAGCTTAAAATACTTGATGTTACGCTGTTAGAAGAAAATAATCAGCGATTGACCGGAGTGATAAATACTGATTTTCCAGTTATTAAACTTTTTCTTACTAAAATGGTTCAGAACGTCTTCAAAACAAATGTCATTTCCACCACAGCAGTTATAATTATTTTTGATAATATTTTTTACTTTGTATATTTTTCACACTTTGTATGCTTACTTTGTATATATATATATATATATATATATATATATATATATATATATATATATTTTTTTTTTTTTTTTTTTTTTACATGTAATTTTAATTAGTATGTCAATTCCTTTTTCTTTTTTTTCTTTTTTTCGCAAACTTGATTTGGAGTGCCACTTTTATTTAATTGTAATTATATGGCGGTGTTCAAGTCAAAGTACAGTAGGACGTTTTACTGTGCAGACTAACAGAAGACTTTATATCATTATATTTCTCTATATCATGTTCTGTTACAGTGATGAACTTATCCCAGCTTTTTAAATAGTGCTTGGATACCATCAAGATAGAACGTTTCCTCTACTTCACGTCTGAAACGCTGGCCTCCCAGGAACTCCTTCGACGGCCCAGACCTGTGGGAATGGTTTGGAGCAAGGTCTGGACTGTACAGTGGATGTGTGAACTGGTGTTGATGAATGATTGTGTCTACGGTTCCTATAGACGGATTCGTCTCTTCTGCAAGTCACATCAAACTATCCATCGCTTTTGTAAATGTTCATCCACACAAGGTCAAAACTGCGACCAGATCGTCTGGTCCCCACAAGGAGCTGAGTACCCAGAATATATATTTGCATTCTGTATTCTTTCTTTTAATAAGCACACTGTCTGGCCGCAGTCTGCAAAGCCAGATTTATAGGCCTTCAAGGGAATCTACAGTATATGAGAACTTCCTTTCAGATCACCTTGTTAAAGTGGAGCTTATTTTCACTGTTAAAGTTAATTCTGGAGGGTTTAAAAAAAAAAAAAAAAAAAACGTCCTGTAAAATCTTTCAATCGAAGCCTTTTGTTATAGCGGCGCCCAGCACACCGAGTAGCTCCTGTAAGTGTCTTTAGTGTCTGTCTGGGCCAGACTGCCTTGAATGGCTGGTCGTGCAGTGACTAGGTAACCATGACGAGGTGTATAGTGTAGCAGCAACACCATACAGGAGGAGAAGAAATTCTGAGGTTGAAGCAGGAGTACAGAATGTGTCGAAATGTCTAACAAAAGAACCGGACGATTCCTGCGTTTTGAACAGGTGGTCATCGCGAACGCACAGCGAGCGTCGTCGGGTGCCGATTTCACTGAGATGATCCCAGCGATTGTTCTCGCTCGGAAGTATTAAGAGATTCCGAAGCTCCGTGACTCGTGCCTGCAAGTCCTCGGGCTGGTTAAGGAGGGAAAATTGGAGTGGGAGAAGGAAATCACTCATCATGTCTTTATGCTATGGAAAGCCATGGAATATATGTCTCTTTTCAGACTGAACCTGCCTCCTGGCAGCTGCTAGCAGTGACGCCTCTTCATCAAACGACCCCATTGTTGAGCATTTTCCCCTAAATGCACAAGTCTGTTGTATTCCTTACACACTACACACATAGCTTTCCACATGGGAGAACGCTTAAACCCTTAGCATTTCATGAACTTATACAAGTACGTAAGTTACATAACATAAAAAGTTTTCTCAGTAGTCTCGACAAAGTGCTTATCAGAAAGTATTCCAACTAGAACCATTGTAAGAAATCGTAAAACCCATAATTATCCAATGAACCTTTAAAGAATCATAATGTACCAAGAAGTTAAACTATAAGAGTTCTCTTACTAATAGCAAATACTTTGATGTACTTGAGTTAACATATTACTAGTACTTAACATATTCTTCCTGTAATGCAATTATACTTTTATCATATAGTGTTCTAAGGTTCTAGCCTATCAGAAGGACTTCCAGATAAAAATAAATAAATAAATAAATAAATAAAAAATAAGGCTATAAATCCTTTGGTATCTCATAACCTCTCACCGTGAATCTAAGCAACAAGAAGCTGATGTTGATATTACACTCCTGACAAGTTTAGAATATATATAAAAAAAATATGTAACAAGTGCGGTAATTTGGGACACGTAATATCGATCCTGTGTATCCTCACCTGTATAATCATCAGTGATCTCTCTCCTTTTATTTTTACATTTTTTTTTTCCATTAAATAAAAACCTAAATCTCTATTTTGAGAGGTTTTAGGCTTTTTATAAGGATGTCTTGTGAAGTGACAAAATAATATTTCCCACTTTACCAACCGTTCAAGTTAAAACGCGTATTTTTGAAAAAGGGATTCTTAGTTTCTAAATACTTTTTTTTTTTTACTCAACTTTTCTGTATATATATATATATATATATATATATATATATATATTTTTTTTTTTTGCTTATACGATACTACATGAGAGTTTTAAACATTCTTTGGAAACATTAAATTTCTATTGGAAAAGGGAACTACAACACGGATATAAAGCTCGGAGTGTACAGTATTAAGATGGTTTATTCCATTTTTTTTTAATTTTCTGACAGGCTCTAGATATTAAACACTTTGTTAGATAGTATCACATATAACCTATAATGTTCATTTCATTGGGGGGAAAAGTAGGACTATTTTATTTAATTTAAATTATATATATATATATATATATATATATATTATTTTATTATTATTATTATTTATTTATTTATTTTATTTAATTTAATTTTATTTTATTCATTTTCTAATTAATGCACAAATATTTCTGTACTTTTAAGTTCTTCAAGTTGTCTTAAAGCTTTCTAAACTAATGACATGTTTCTCTTTCAGGAATGAACCCTATGCCCTAAACAAGTTAATTAATTTATTAAAGGCCCGACAGGTTCTTCAAATTAAAAATAAAACAATTATCTTTTTTTTTTGTTTCTTTGGTTCCTCTTTGGTTCTCCAGGAAAATCACTTCGAGAAAATATTTAAAGGTTCTCTCCCGACTATCCAAAAACATTTTTTTTTTCGAGGTGTAAATGTAACACACACAAGTTTTTTGTAATTAACGCAATGAATTGAATAATTAAGGGTTGTTAGCTTTAAATTAGAAAGGGGGAGGGGCCTGCTAAGACTAACTCATAAGTGATATTGGTTTAATACAACAGTTCCACAAACATAATCAATTATTAACAGATTAGCAGATTATTTAACCAGTTATTTTGCTTCTACAACACGTATCCTTCTTTGCCTGGTGGAACTAAATAACTGTGACAAGTGAGCGACAGATTAACAATTAAGAGTAATTAACAGGGGTGAAGGTAGTTTAAATTCTTATCGGTAATATGTAACCAAAAGGTGAGAAGAATGAACCACGGAGGTGGAAGACGGTCATGAGATTTACTTTATATTTCCTCTCATTCTGCCGTAGAATGTCTGCTTCGTTAACTTTAATGTTTGGGGCTTAAATCCCAATTAGTATTTAATGGAAACTGGCATGGTACAGGGGGGGATTTGGGATGTAGCCTTGTTTTAGAAGCTAGTTAGCAATGTAGCTCCTTAGGCATGAATAAAACATCACAAATGGTTCAGAGGCGATTTGAAACGACTTAGAAGCAATTATTCAGTAGACGGCGTGTTGTTTAAGAAGAAGACATCAGATGTGTGTTGTTGCTGAAAGTGCCTCTGTGACTGGGTGTGAATGTGGGCGTGGTCAGGCAGCTGCTCTCTCCTCAGCACCGCGGACCGTACAGACCGACTCTCGCCCACGCTGAGACACACAGTCAGTGTCATTATCGATTATCAGAACACCTGCCTGGCCCTATGTAAAAAATAATTGCCCCCTAAACCTAATAACTGCTTGTGCCGCCCTTGGCGACAACAGCTGCAGGCAACTGACCAGAACAATTTGAGTGTAAGAAATATACGTGTGAATAAAAAAGGTTTTTCATGGAGCCGTTTAAGATTCTACAGTATATAGAACTTTTAATGGAGAAACCGAATGATTTAAGAGAGTAAACATGAGAAGATGTGCATGGAGTGGACCGTGTGCAGGTGTGTGTTTGTTCACTCAGGTGGTGGATGTTGAAAATGCTTCAGGTGAAAGATAAAACACACAGGCACACAGTGAGGGTGAAATTAGGGGTGTGTGTGTGTGTGTGTGTGTGCGCGTGTGTGTGTGTGTGTGTGTGTGTGTGTGTGTGTGTGTGTGTGTGTGTGTGTGTGTGTGTGTGTGTGTGTGAGAAAGTGTATGTGAGTGTGTGTGTGTGTGTGTGTGTGTGTGTGTGTGTGTGTGTGTGTGTGTGTGAGAAAGTGTATGTGCGAGTGTGTGTGTGTGTGTGTGTGTGTGTGTGTGTGTGTGTGTGTGTGTGTGTGTGTGTGTGTGTGTGCGAGTGTGTGTGTGTGTGTGTGTGTGTGTGTGTGTGTGTGTGTGTGTGTGTGTGTGAGAAAGTGTATGTATGGAGTGTGTGTGTGTGTGAAAGTGTCTGTGTGTGTGTGTGTGTGTGTGTGTGTGTGTGTGTGTGTGTGTGTGTGTGTCTGTGAAAGTGTATGTGAGTGTGTGTGTGTGTGTGTGTGTGTGTGTGTGTGTGTGTGTGTGTGTGTGTGTGTGTGTGTGCGTGTGTGTGTGTGTGTGTGGTTCTGCTCAAGTGAGCCTGAAGAATTCCTGTGCATGAGCATGAGCTGGGAGAATGAGGCTCTATCATCACACACACACACACACACACACACACACACACACACACACACACACACACACACACACACACACAAAGATGCAGGTTTACTGTCTTTCCCACCATGCTGAGAAACATCCCTCTGAACAACCCCTTACCACACACACACGCACACACACACACACACACACACACACACACACACACACACACACACACACACACACACACACACACACACACACACACACACACACATTTGGCCACAGGTCCTCTGCATAGGAGCAGAGTAATTACCACTAATGGTTTCCATTTTAACATACTTTCCGGCTCGACTTTGAAGTTTTGATTGAGTTTTGAACTCCGGGAGGAACTTCAGCCTTTTTGTGGCGCTTTTAGAACATGTATATCCTTATTAATGTTACAGAAAACAGCTTTTTTCTGTTCTTTGTGGATTTATGGAATTAATCTTTATAGGTGAACCCTATAACAAGTGTCCAGAAAAGGGTAGAAAACTTTTAAAGAAATCCATTTGGAAGGCGTTTGTATGTAAGCTTTGATATTTCCTTATCGAAAAAAAAAAAACACGAAGCTTTAAGTATTTCCTGTTTTAAAATTTCTCTCCTTGTTGTGTAAAAAGGGCTCTTTATTAACAATACTTTAACATTTGCTCATACACAGACCCCTTGAAAGATTCCTTCAGTAGGAACATCCAAGGAACCTTTTGCCCAGTTCTAGCTTTAGATAATTAATGGATTCATAGTTATGGTGGCCGCACAGTTTCCTTCAACCTTCAGGGTTGAAGGTTTGATTCCTGCCTCAGACATGTATGCATGCAGTTTGCAAGATCTTCCTGTCATTGCGGGGTTTCCTTTGGGTACTCTGGTTTCCTCCGACAGTCCAAAGAAATGCAGAGTAGGCTAACTGGTATTTCCAAATTGACCGTAGCGTGTGTGCTTCTGTAGCATACGATGGATTGGCACCCTGTCCATGGTGTACCCTGCTTTGTGCCCCGAGATATCCTCCAGGCCTCCTGTGATCCTGTACGAGATAAGCGATGTATAGAATGAGTGTGCGGGAGGGAGAGAGAATTTTAGTTATGTTTTGTTGTCTCCTAATGCTATACACCAGCCGACACCTTGAACAACTCTTAAAAAATCTGTAGTCTGTAAGATAAGCAATCTTCTACAAATACAGAAAAAGTCTACCATGCGCCATGGTTGATTTTCTTCCACTGGTTCATTATGGAAACAAGGGTATAGAATTGCAGGCGAGCGTTTAACGTACGCTCCTGTCACTTTTATAACAGTTAACGATCATAAGATTGCTGGAAACGTTGTACAGACAGGATCGACAAAAGCTACAGATGCACAATGGCGACCCCCTGACATCCCCAGAATTTTGAGGCACCTGAGCACAAAAAGAAACTTGAACCCTGTTGCTCGACTATCAGAACCAACATCAGGATGAAAACATTCCAGACGAAGCTTGAAGAAGATCTCCCCCATGTCATCCTTAAAAAAAAAAAAAAAAAACCCACAGATTTCTGATATTTAAACACTCTTTTGTTTCTCACTGATGGTAAACATGGAAGATAGACAGTGGGTAAAGACGCATAGCATGGCGTAGACCGTCGGGGGCGGGACCACCTGCATAGCCCTCATTTTCCTCCTGGATTATCCGGGGTGTGTGTGTGTGTGTGTGTGTGTGTGTGCTGGCTGGTTGGGGTTCTTGCCGGTAGCAGACGCAGGGGAGAAGAGTGAGTGGCGTGCAAAGCTGAGCTGGCGTGAGATGCCAGGGGGGCTCTGCCACGTATCGTATCCTCACCACGCTGCCCCCTTTTCTACAGCAGCTTTGGTTCCACGCTGCGCGGCTGCCAACCCGTCTTTCATGGGCTGGCTGCCTGGGCTGTCTCTGCGAGGTGGGTGCTCTGTCTCATTCAAGAAAGAGCACAAAGATTTGGCACAAAGACTCAAAGAGGCTTCACTCACCCCCTCCTGTCCCACGCCAAGCTAGGCACAGCTTTCCCACCAGCAGTCAAGAATGTATGCGGATATAGTGAGGTGACTGAGTTAGCTGACGTCTCCCCCGCATCCTCCCCTCATTCAGACAGGCCACATTCCAATGCTCTCGGGATCTGAGAACTGAGGAACCTCGAGCTTCTCTTTGGGTCGGAGTGATAAGTGTGATATATGGCTCTGACACCTACGTAGGTGAGCTCGCGACATCAGTGTACAGAACATACAGAACATGGACTCCGGGGTTATATGACTATAGAAGAGAAAGCATTCGATTGCAACAGTACAGTGAAATTTTATTCTGACTACTACAACCGATACGAATGCTACTGCTTCTCTACTGCTACCACCGGAGACGAGTTCTTAAGGCATAACAATTTCCCATAGGTAACAATATCAATGCCGACATTACCAATATCACCAATTTCCAGCACTGTACTCATATTTCTGCATATGAAAACAATCAAAACATTTAGAAACATTTAGACATAACATTCTTGGGAGCCATGTTGCTATGTCTTCACGAATTATTGCACAAAAGAAATAAATAAATAAAATAAAAAATAAAGCTTTGCTTTCCACTTTCCTCGGTTCCTTTGCTCATACTTCTTGCAAAATTTCAGTTCTTCAGGCAAACTTGCATGAGGCAGGGTGTTCCACTGTGCTACTATTATTGCTACTGCAAATATTAATTCAATTCAATTCAATTCAATTTTATTTCTATAGCGCTTTTAACACCGGTCATTGTCTCAAAGCAGCTTCACAGAAATGAAAAGAAAATGAAAAGAAGACTTATGGAAATGTATATATGTGTAAGACAAACGTGTCTAGATGATGAGATTGTCCCAGATGAGCAAGCCGAGGGTGACGGCGACAGTGGCCAGGAAAAACTCCCCGAGATGGCAACAGGAAGAAACCTTGAGAGGAACCAGAGGAACTCAACAGGGAACCCATCCTCATCTGGGTGATAACGGATAACAGAAATTATATAACATCATGTGTGTTATGCAGATGAAAGTTCGATATAACAGAAGTTAATTTAAATTAACACAAAGTCCAGTTCAGCACAGGGACGAGTCAGCAGGTGCAGAGGGCAGATGGGGGTCTGGATCACTGGGAGCTCAGGAGCAGCATGTGTAGCTCCAAACCAACATGAAGAAGAATCCAGCTGGAGCAGGTCCTTCTCTGGATGCCTCAGGAACCTCGCAGGTTGGACTCTGTCTACTGAAGCTGGCACGATCTCCAGATACCTCGGGATGGGTGGGAAAATAAAGAGCAGGTGGAAAGAATTAGCGTGGTTGCCATATTTGCAGCTAATGCTACATTTACAGGTTTAAATGTTTTTTTTTAATATATATATATATATATATATATATATATATATATATATATATATATATATATATATATATATATATATATATATTCAAAATTTTAATGTAATTTCTGTAAATATAACAAGCGTAGGAACAAGACTTTATCCCTAAAATTACATTATAGTCATTAGCAGAAGTTCAATGCACCCATGTGATTATGTAATAAATGATAACGAATGGTTGTTAAAAAAATTTTCCCCAAAATATCATTTCTACTTGTTATTCCTTTAATAAATAAAACAACTATTTCTATTAATTTCTGTAGCTCTGAAAGGAGATAAGCGTGTAAACCCTGTTGAGCTGATTGTGATGGATTGCTCTTAACTCTACGCTCTTTCCTTTTCCTCACTTGTCTAATCAGGAGATTAATGTTTTTTTTTCCTGGTTAATTATTTAAGTGCTCTCTATTTGTTGAATCCTGAACCACACCTGACCCCCACCCGGTCTCGAGTCAATGTGTAATGACTTCATTTGGACTTTCCTTTTCAGTCCCGCTAACTCTGTAAACTAATAATTGTCGCCCGGTTTTTGTTGTTTTGTTTTGTTTTTCCTGCTGATTCGGCTCATTAGGGATTAGCAGCAAACATTTTGTCCCATGCCTGGGCCGTGCCACTTTTTTGATGGAAGAAGCAGCTCTGCATGTGTCCTGTGACCAATTCCTTTCTTGCAAGCGCACGCCAATCCATTTTCTCCTGACCGTTTCAAGTTGACGGAATTGCAGCGCTCGGCATCTTTTTCGAACCAAAGCAGATAATGAAGCTTGAGAAAGGGAAACAGTTGGCCAACTGTTGGTTTCTTAAGATCAAGGAAGGTTTAAAAAAAAAAAAAAAATCCTGAATATTCATTGTTGGGTCATCGTTTTTTTTTAAGATCTTTTGAGTTGGCATAGAGTCAGCATGCTGGCGTCCTGGTGAGCACGAGCTCCTCTGTGACTTTCTAATCATAACTTCAATGCTATGGATGTTTAGGGAGAAAGCCTGATGCTTTTGACAAAGGCCGTCTCCCTTTGTACTTCAGAGCAGTGCCACAAATGGGATTAAAATCCAAGATTATAGAGGTAGAAAAATGTTTATGACATCTCAGTGGAATGAGATGTTAGAATGGGAACGATGACACATGGGTGCATAAACCAGTTCGGTTGATATCCCTCATCCAGAATCGCTGACTTTACACATCCTCCGACCTTTAAACTATGTACAACATGATTGAACCCCATTTCTAAAATGTCTATCCAATAAGAGATGGCGCAGCAACAGCACTCGACAGCTCTTGCCCCATGAGTTTCATCTCGGGCTGTGGCAATCTAATAAATGTTTGAGGGCTTAATCAATTTGCAATGCATTTCTCAGGAGCATTTCTTGAATTCATTTTTTATTTTTTTTTTAAAGACAGAGCAAATCCAATGAATTTACAAAGAGAAGAATGGGAAGGAGTGAGGCGGGCGGGGGAGGGAGTGTAAAAAGAAGAAGAAGAAGAAGAAAAACTGTCAAATAATGGCTCGAATAAAGAGCATAAATCTTATTCATGCCATACAAAGTGGTGAGAGGCCGATTAGAAGCGAGAGACTGAGCTCTTTCTAGAGATCTTGCCTTCTCATTATCTGCACTGCTTTCTCCGGAGAACTTTGGGATTGGCTCCTTTTGTGTATCACAGCAGGTAGCGGTGGAGTGTCAGGTCAAACCGAGGGTCCCCCCCTCACACACACACTCCCTTTTCGTTACCAACCCGTTCTTCATTCCAGCTGCTTGAGGAACCGAGGACAGATCCCTCAGTTTATGAATTCAGTATTTATTTAAGAGTAGCAGTAGATTTGAGCACCGATATACCTATCGACTGTGGGGATGAAGAGTGCAGATGATGATGTGCTGCTTTACTAATTCCATTAGCGATTTGACATCGAGGCGTCAGTTTGATCCTGGCAGGGTGGCACTGTGCCGCTGTCACCAAGAAAAAAAGCTGCTGCCTGTGGTGATACCACTGGGCCTGTTTCACTTTTCTTGACAGCTGCATTATTTATAGCTCTGTGCCATGTTCCCTTTGATTTCCCCTCATCTTTCTGATGCAGTTAGCAAGAGCGACAGCACTGTGGGAGACTAGCTAGCCAGAGAAAGAAGTGCCTCACTTAGCGCTGCTGCTAATCGAATAACAGCCCCAGCATGGTGCCCAGCATGAGAGCTGTCTCGGTGGGCAGCTCCAACCAGAGATTGCAGGTACCTTTCAAGCCTCCTAGCAGGCGAGCTCCAGCATCCCTGCTGCTGGAAATTAGCCGTCGACTGGCCTCTCTTTCTGCTCATGTCAGGCGTGGGTTCCTGATGAGAGATTTGTTGATATGATAACTTGATTAGGCCTCAGTGTGTAGGAAGGGGTGACAGAGAACCAGCAGAGACCACGGAGGCCCAGATCTCAGGCTTCTACTCATGGATCTCCTGGAGACCGTCTACAACATGACCTTAACCGGCCAAGGGTACATGTCAGGGTAACCTGATGACTTGGATAGTAAAACTTGATATCGTAGGCTGGTTTGGTGGAAAATGGGAAGAGCTTTATGCTAACATAAAATAACTAGCCAAAGTTAGCAATTGTTGTTTTCTCCCATCATTATTTACTATGCAGCATATCACTCTCTATAGGCTGTTCCATGACCAAAGATTTCAGCACCACCTTGCTGATACACAATACTCCTGTCGCTCCACAGGTTAATTGTGGCACGGCGTTCAGGGGCCACTCAGTCAATTAAGTTCACATCTCCGTTTTGCTAAACAACAGTGTCCGGCAATATGTGCGCTCTAAAGACCAAACAGGAGCCTCCCCTTTCCATGCCTAGCCATTGAACTAGCCAACAAAGGCCAGCCCCTTTCTGTCTCGATGGCTCCTCTCTTTGTTGCCTTCTTAGCCTCTATAAAGGAAAAGGGACGCTCTTGTTTGCCCAGGAGGTGGTTTAATGGCCCTGGCCAGAACAATGGGGCCACATTCAACCTCGCTGAGGGGCTCATTATATGAGACTGCTCCCAAAGCTCTGGGTCCAGAGACATTCCCACTGGACCAAGTGAATGGCAGCGAGGGGACATGGGGGTAGACTCTGGGGTAGAAAGAGGCCATTGAGGTGATGGGCAGGTTCCATCTGCCCCCCATTGCCTCCTCACCTAGTCTCTCGACAGCCAGAGGCCTCTCTTAGCACAATGGGCAAATTTAGTGTGTCGGGATGGCTTAAAATGCTCACTTTAGAAGGACCCATTGAGGGAAATATCAACACTGTGGATGGAGGGGGGGGGGGGATCAGTTTATTCATCCATTCCAACCCCTTTCCATTGACTAAGTTCCTTTTCCTTTCAGCTCCTTTCTCTTTTTTCGCCATTCAGGACACTTCTCTCATCCAAAAAACTTCAGACCTTGTTATTTTTCCCATACCTTGCAAAGGGGCGGACGACAAGAATTAAGTTAGTTCTGCCACGGCCCTCTATTTTTGTCCACTCTTAGTTGTGGCAGGTATCGTGAAAAAGTTTGATGAAATGGACTATTAATCAAAGTGTCCCACTGACTAGCTGAGGACAATTACGTAGCGAAGGTCATACTGAACTCCTTCACCATTATATACAGATACACTATGGGTCTCACACTATTTCTTACACCATTAATTCCAACTCGTGCTGAGTTTTAGTAGCATAGACTGATAGGACACCATATCAGCACTTACTAAAGAACTTCAATTAGCAAATGATATACTGCATAATGTTACTCATCATTGTACTGCTTGAATTCTTAGCTTTACCTCAGGGCTAGCATAGTTTATTCCATGTATAGTTAAAAAAGTAATTAATTTCAGGAAAGCAGAGTGGTTTCTTAATTGAACTCATTTAGAAACGTTTAGCTCAAATTACATTTTGGCAAATAATGTTAAAAACAATAAATTATATGATTATATAAGTTTGCTAAAGCTTTTTATGATGTTAACTAAGAGCAAAAGTGAGCTTCAAACCCCATCTATGGACTTATGAGGGGACAAATTACTATGCCAACCTAATAAGATGCTTTGATTTGTTCGTTTGTTTGCTATACCTTTGGATAAATTTCATTGCTCTTAACAGTGCATAATTAAATTTGTTTATGAAATCACATTTTAAATCCCAGTTGTTGTAGATTGAAGTAGTTTAAACCTTTGTAGAGCTTTAAACACAAAAAGTCAGTTTGTTACAATACAAGCCTTGGACATCAAATAAAGATGATTTTTACATTACACATTACATGTCTGGTCTAGAAAGGGAGAAGAAAAAAAAAACATGTAACATCAAGGTCATAGTTTCAGGATCATTCTACATATAAAAAAAGAGGTTTAGCCACATTGCTTTTGTTTGATTCATATTGATCTCTGAGGAGATCAGTTTTTATCACCAGGTAAAAGGAAATACAAAGCATGTGGTTGGATCCCAGAACCTCCGGCTTTGGAATCCCTGCTGTGAAGTCACTGACATGCCGGTACATCTCCTTTAAGTCACGAGGAGCGCCGTGTCTCAGGGAGTCCAGGTGCTTCAGCTGCTGCTCTCCAACAGCTCTTACCATCGCCTTTTAAAACTCGTCCTTTATATAATTTCATAATCAGACAGCTTTAGGAAAAATGCAATAGGAAGGGTTTTTAACACAAACAAACAAATAAACAAATCAATCAGTTGCTCATTGAATGGTGAGCAAAGCAATGGTTTCATTCCAGGAGGATTCAACATGAAACCGAAAAATATTAGACTATTTACGATGAAACACACTACACACAACAATAGGCTTTACAATCACGCACACACACACACACACACACACACACACACGCACACACACACGCACACGCACACACAATAGCAAGAAATTCAAAGTAAGGCAAAGTAAGTATGAACTGGAAGACAAAACAGGGTTGTGATCAATAACAAGAGTGCTCGCGAAACATTTGTGAACACACGACAGCTGTGAAGGCTTTTCATGAAAAAAAAAAAAAAAACATAATGATGTAAGAGAGGCTAGGAACCAGGAGCCGAATCTCCAGTCTCTTGTGAATGGGTTCCCTTTGAAGAAGGCAGTCAGACGCCAAGTTTATGACTTTTCGCTAGTTTATTAGCCGAACAGCACACTTCTCGCACACATACCGAGCACACACTCTTTCCTCCACTGCGCATGTCTAACCCCGCGCATTCCACCTGAAACAAGTTGGATATACTTGAAACATCAACTCTACCTGAAACATCATGGATATAAATAAAACATATTACAATGATGGAGGAAGGGGAAGGCTCATTTCCTTGTATTAATATATGTTTCATCACTTTGTCCATGGCTGAGTCGCTATTTTCAAACTAATATCTGAAAATAATTTCATGTGAAAATATTTGACGCATGAAAAACTCAAACCTTCCCCAAGACTTTTCCCAGCTTCAGTTCCAGACTGCTGTAACGCTACACCATCAGCTGTAACACATATGTTTAACATATAATTATCAAGCTCTTGAAGTCAATTACACCCGTGTACCCGGGGAATCATGTCTGGAAGCGGAAAAACAGGAAAATGTCCAAATAGCTTCACAAAGCTTATTTTACAGGGAGGAAATTTAGGTAAATCCAGAGACAGCAGTTTCTTAAAACCAGAAATTACAGATTTATACAGGTTTATTGTGTTAATTTGAATTTCCTTAAAAAAATTTTAAAAAATGCAGGCTTTGAACAGAGACTTGCAATTTTCCAGTCAGCCAATCATTTGGCAGCAGAAGCGAGAAAGGAGATCATTTAGGAACAGGCCAAGAGGTTTGGTTCATGTTCACAAGAACATCAGGACTTGGGAAACGTGAGCTTAGAACTTGGACTGTCGCTTGGATGGATGTTGGTTTGAGTGTTTAAAAAAATGGCGACATACAATAAAAAAAGAAAAAAACAACAACCACACTTTGCAAACATGTTGAGCAGAAAAGCATCTCAATACGGAATGTATCAAAGCCTGAGGTAGTGGACCACATCAGGTTTCAAGGTTTCATCAGGCTACAGTTCGTTTCTAGTCTATCTTCTCGAAACGCTCAGAAGTGCTTTGCTGAACCTCAGAATTATTCCTAGACCTTTGTTGTGGTTCCACTTAGCAGATCTCTTTACCCTTTTTAGAACTCTACAGCTTCCTATATTCCTTATAAATGCATCTGAGGCACCATTGACAACCCTCTACAGAGAAACTCTCCTCTGGTGTTGTACAGAAGTCAAACCAGTCCACACACCCAGTCCACACGTCACTATCAGTGAAGCCTCCAGCGCTGACCTCCACACTGCTTCCTTTTCTAGGGTCTCCTTCTCCACTCTCACTTACCAAACATCTTCATCTTCATCTTTACACTCTGTTGTATCAAGCTTGACTGTGAGAGTTCAGCAGTTGTTTACATGATCTTCAACCTCATCCAACATTGAACTTATCATGAATTTTCACTTGTTAAAGTAACAGTTGTTAGACACATTTTCAGATCATGAACCTACAGTACCTGGTGTGGTGGGATTTATCCCGTCTCTTGTGGATTTACTAACTAGCATGTCGCCTAGCTGCGTTCGGGGACTTTGATTTCTATACTTTTATTACTTATTAGTGTAGAAGAATAAAAAGCAGCAGGCTGTTACTGGAAAATAATCAACTTCTGATTGACAAAAGTGAATTTATTCTTTATGGTACCGCTCTACCGTTGATTACTTCCCTGTAGCAGCATGGCCCAGAGTGGTTTAGTTCATAATTAACAACGAATCAATTGAAAAGGCGACTACAAAATTCGATATTTCTTGAAACGATATCACAAGTGATGCAAGACTCTCGGAGGAACACTTGAAGCACCTTTATAGAGTACTCTAGAGATTATATAATGAGAAAAATATTATTTTTAAGCATGAGCACTTGGAAGAGAGAGAGAGAAAAAAAAAAAAAGCGGACAGAACTTTAAAACCTGGACGTGATTTACTCCAGAGGTTGTTTTGCATGAAAGCATCGCGCTGTGTGATGGAAAAGACGGGATGTTTCAGCTGCCCACGGCCAGGAGGTACGATCCAAGCGCCAGACTTCTGAATGATGAAAGTGCTTGGCACAGGGGAGGCTTAAGCCGAGAGCTCTGAGCGAAAAAGCTGCAGCCTGCTTTTCAACTTAACATTTTTTTTTTTTTTTTTTTCCAGGCGATCTCCGAGAGAGACGGGTGAGGTTTAGGAGTTCAGCACCCCGGGGTGAAGGCTCCCGGTGCGGCTGTGCAGGAATACAGCGGTAGGGATGAGGCTGCTTTTTGATGGGGTTGCGTTCGAGTAGTTTGTTTCGGATCCAGCGGGACTGCTGCAGCCTCGATGCGATATGACCCGCACTTCAGAGAGGCCACGCGGAGGAGAGAAGCGCTCTCACAAGTCATCAGTTTGATCTTTTTATATCAACAACTCACAGCGCTGCCTTCTTCTCTCAGCAGCTTTTTTTAACAAGCCTTTATCACCTTTCGGTTTCATGTTCAGCGAGTCTTTAGAATAAGGCAGATCTCTGGATAGGAAGAGGTGGTGTGTCAAAAAGCACTGACCTTCATTCCTTCTTTCCTCTTCAAGCAAACTGAATCAAAGCTTCAACGTTTCTCAGAACATTTGCGTAACCAAAAAAGAGGCAAATTTGCAATACAAAGAAATGAATAGTAAATGATGGAAACTGTCTTAAATAAATTAAGCACAAAACAGCTCAGCTCTCATGCTGCATTAGCTTACAAGCCTAGCGCTGTAAGCTGTATGCGTTAGCAAGCCTAGCACTGAAACTGCGCGAGTCGTTCCATCACGGTCGTAAATAAAAAGCAAATCACGCTCAAGGACGAAAACAACAAAACTTTTACAAAACGGTCATGAGTAAAACGTTCGGGAACATTTCCTGAATTTAGTCCTTACTTTTTCCCAAAATTTTCCCTGAAATTGTTTTACTGTTTAAGCTCTAGGATTTAAACAGATTTAAAATGGCTTTTAGAATAAACTGCTAAAAAAAAAAAAATTCAATATTTTAAATGTCAATTTCCTCAATTTTTTTTTTTTTACTGAAATTTTCCTCATTTGTTTCCAGGAACCTATTGAACATAGGCCTAATAATAATTATTAAACAATATATTTAAAAATATATATCAAACCACTACAAAAGATTTTTTTTCACCATTTGAAAACTTTAATTATTATTATTTTTTTAAATAATTTCTTAATTCTTTTAAAATTGTCCCAATGTCCTAAATTAATCTTTTTTTTTTTTAACTCAAATTTCTTCTGATCATTTTTAAATGTCTTTCTTTTTTTTTCAATAAAAAAGCACAAAAAGCAAATGAAAAGTTATTTTGGGAACAAACAGATAAAAAAAAACAAAAAAAATCCCTTTCAAGTAGGTCCTATGTAGAAGACTATTTTAAACATAATATCATTTTTTTTCTACATCACACGTTACAGTCGTTACAACCAATTAATTTCAATTAGTTTCTTCAATTCGAGCCTGATAACAAAATCTTTGTTAAATATTTATTTTGAAAATAAACGGATAAAATACAAAAAACATATATGTATATATTTTTAATTCTCAAAATATTTACAAATATTTTTTCACAAAATTCTTTTCTTCTGTTTGTTTGTTTGTTTG
>QNUK01000439.1:2500-12500 GCA_013621035.1 Clarias magur | reverse complement strand
GTAATGCTAAATGCTTTATCTACTGTTAATTCTATCTGTAGATTCTTCTGTATTGTTAAATCTCCTGTATATAATTAATTCCTAACCAGTATTAGTTGCACAGAACTCCATTACCCATTAGCCGCCTCCAGCATGTTACATACTGTATAACAATCACCGTCATCCGTGTCTTGTTTCACTTTGATTATCGTCACCACATATTTTACATTTGATGTCTTTTTTTAGTGTCTGGATGTCAAACGTCTGCTGTTCTTGTCATCCACATGCCTGTAGGTTTTTGTAGGTTTCCCCAGTTCATGCACATAGAGCGTATTTTCTGCTCCTGAGTCCACCTTGTCCACCTTGTTTGACTGCGGGTTGGCAACACGGCTCAGGGTTTTCTGCGCTAACATAAATACACAGCATGTTTGAAGCCATTATGTGCAGAACCTTTATTTCTCACATTGTTTTTAGCGCATTCCTATTTTCATTACTGCAGTTCATTGATGTTTCTCGTCATTCACTCTGGGCATTAGCGGCTTAGTGCTACTGTAGGTTACTTGCCTGTTATGCGGAGGGCTTGGCCAGGTTTGATTCCAGCCAATGGCCAAAACCCAGCCACTGGATGCAGTGCCGGTCCCAAGCCTTTATAAAAATGCAAAGGTAGCAGCAGCAAGGACATCCGGCATCAAACCTGTGCTAAGTTGCTGTGTGGATCAGATGGTCCGCTGTGTTGACGCCTTGATGGATGGGAACAGCTGAAAGGCCAGCAGCAACTCAAAATCTGTCAAGCTGCCATCACAGCATTTGGAATTGGGTAGTCTGGACTTTGACTCGGCCATTCCAAAACCAAGTTCAACGAAGCTTTAGCTGTTGAGCAGATAGCTTCAAATTTGCCTTTAGAATACTGTACTGTACATCAGAGAGGTTTACCGTCAATTCATAATGCCCAAGTCTTGTGGCTGCGTAAACAAGCCCAAATCATCACCTCTCCACCTTCATGTTAGACAGTGGGTACGAGACGTTATTGATGAAATGCTGATTGGTTTTTGCCGAACATGGACTTGGAATGGAATTAAGGCCAAACAACCCCTCTCATCTGCCTGGTCTCACTGGTTCGGAAGCCTTGTGCTTTGCTCAGATGCAGTTTCGCAAACCTCAGTTGTGCTTCTGCGTTTCAGTTGATAGAAAGGCCCCCGTCCAAGCACACCATATCTGTTCAGTCTTTTTCTAATTGTGCCGTCATCGACTTTAACATGTAACATGCTCAGTGACAGCTGTAGGGTCTGGCCCATAGTTATACAGTAGTTACTGTATTTTGCACGGTTTGACTTTGGGGTGAACATGCTGGGGCGGCCACTCCTGGGAATAGGGTCCACTGTCTTGCATGCCTTTCATCTGTCAATAATCTTTCTCACTGCTGAACATTTAAGTCCAACCTGTCTGGTAATAGATTTATAACCCTTTTCGGATTGATTTGCAGCAACGGTTGCTTCTCCAAGACCATTGCTTATGTCTTTTCCCTCTTTGTATTAACACACACCTGAATACTCGAGAAAAACAAACTGCCAAAACGTCTGCACACCTGCTGCTGATCAATTAATCATGGGCTGTTGATTAGCAGCACCTTTAACCTATTAAAACCCGAGGAAGCAGCATGGGGGTACTTAGTATTGCCCACATGTGTTTTCTTTTTGGTTTCATTTTTGTTAAGCAAATAATGGCACAGTTTAAAAAAAAAAAAAGAAAAGAAAAGAAAAGTTATATGTTGTTGTTGTTCGTCTGAGGTTGTATTTGCCTAACACCAAGAGCTTCAAGCATCTCACCACGCCAGGTTAATGTTGTAATGCTATTAGCCATTAGCTTGAGTGCAGCTGTTCAGGATTGAGCTGTTTTTCCTAGAGAGTTTCAACGCAAAGCCAGTGTTTACGGTCTGTGTAAAATACGCTCCAGGAGCATTCACACACATGTATTAAACAGACACATATTTAAACTGATGGACCCCTGGACCCCAGGACGCCAAGACACAGAGGAAGAGGAATATATTTCTATTAAAACGTTATTAAATTTGCACTCTGGAAAAAAAATAAAAATAAAATGGACATCACATCTCATCTAGAACATTTTTTTTTCTTTCGCATTTGTTTGTCTAGAAGAACTTGACCCCATCAAGGTACATCATCTAGTAAACCATCAGGTATTTAAACTTGTATTTTTTATAAGAATGGACAATTACATATTTATCCGCTTCAAAACCAAATTTACGCGCAATATTTACAAGATTAAAAGTTTCTGCTCCCTCCTCTTCTTGGTTTCTCATGGATTATTTCATGGATCAGGTGCGCCCCTCTACTTAACGGTTAATCTGAATCTACTTTATATTTTAGTCTCAGATGGATTCAAGTGTCCAGTGCATGTGTGTGGTGTTGCGAGAGGAAAGTCTGATGTAAGTGTTAAACTAGCCCTTAAAAGTTGACGACAGACACATCCTATAATAATCTTCAAAGGCAACTGGTGGCATATTTGGCTGGTCGCCACACGCACATGCACACACACACACACACGCACACGCACACACACACACACACACCACCGTAGTCTACCTTTCGCTCAGACGATGGTTTATGTTTCAGCATGTGGCAGTAAAGCTAGTGTTTCCCTGCAGGTGTCCCATCAAAGCCCTCAGCCATGTTTCCACCCATGTGGCCCTACGAGTAAGTGAGATTACTGGCTCGTTTCCAAGTCTTACAGGACCCCGGATCGAAAGTCCATGTGTGGGCTGTCTGTCTGAGGTCTTGAGTTTCAGGGTGTCTGCCTTCAACCTCGACCTTTTCCTCACTCCGTGGAAGCACTTCCTTTAAGCTGGATCCTCCCGGAACAGGATACGGCACGGCTTTGATTCGTCATTATTAATAGATGATCATTCTTTTAGAAAACACATATTTCTTCCCAAAGGAAATCAGCTCGTTTCCAGGTGTCAACTAGCAATAATGATGTGAATAATAAAGCTAATTTGTGCTTATGGATCATGGATATACTATAGGAAATATGACTTATAGCAATCTATAGGAAAATATTTCTAAAGGTTTTTGTGTATATATATATATATATATACACGTGGACAAAAATTGTTCAATGGTCAAAGAAATAACTTTAATCTGACAAAAGTCATAATAAATAAGAATTCTATGAATGTTAACCAATGAAAGTCAACCAGGTTTCAACAGAATTATTTAAAAAAATAAACTCATGGAACAGGCCTGGACAAAAATGATGGTACCCCTAACTTAATAGTTTGTTGCACAACCTTTTGAGGCAATCACTGCAATCAAACGATTCCTGTAACTGTCTATGAGACTTCTGCGCCTCTCTGCAGGTATTTCGGCCCACTCCTCATGAGCAAGCTGCTCCAGTTGTTTCCGGTTTGAAGGGTGCCTTTTCCAGACAGCATGTTTCAGCTCCTTCCAAAGATGCTCAATAGGATTGAGGTCAGGGCTCATAGAAGGCCACTTTAGAATAGTCCAATGTTTTCCTCTTAGCCATTCTTGGGTGTTTTTAGCTGTGTGTTTTGGGTCCTTGTCCTGTTGCAAGACCCATGACCTGCGACTGAGACCCAGCTTTCTGACACTGGCCAGCACATTTCTCTCTAGAATCCCTTGATAGTCTTGAGATTTCATTGTACCCTGCACAGATTCAAGACACCCTGTGCCAGATGCAGCAAAGCAGCCCCAGAACATAACAGAGCCTCCTCCATGTTTCACAGTAGGGACAGTGTTCTTTTCTTCATATGCTTCATTTTTCCGTCTGTGAACATAGAGCTGATGTGCCTTGGCAAAAAGTTCCATTTTTGTCTCATCTGTCCATAGGACATTCTCCCAGAAGCTTTGTGGCTTGTCAACATGTAGTTTGGCATATTCCAGTCTGGCTTTTTTATGATTTGTTTTCAACAATGGTGTCCTCCTTGGTCGTCTCCCATGTAGTCCACTTTGGCTCAAACAACGACGGATGGTGCGATCTGACACTGATGTTCCTTGAGCATGAAGTTCACCTTGGATCTCTTTAGAAGTCTTTCTGGGCTCTTTTGTTACCATTGGGATTATCCGTCTCTTTGATTTGTCATGAATTTTCCTCGTGCGGCCACGTCCAGGGAGGTTGGCTACAGTCCCATGGATCTTAAATTTCTGAATAATATGTGCAACTGTAGTCACAGGAACATCTAGCTGCTTGGAAATGGTCTTATAGCCTTTACCTTTAACATGCTTGTCTATAATTTTCTTTCGAATCTCCTGAGACAACTCTTTCCTTCGCTTCCTCTGGTCCATGTTGAGTGTGGTACATACCATGTCACCAAACAACACAGTGACTACCTGGAGCCCTATATATAGGCCCACTGACTGATTACAAGATTGTAGACACCTGTGATGCTAATTAGTGGACACACCTTGAATTAACATGTCCCTTTGGTCACATTATTTTCAGTATTTTCTAGGGGTACCATCATTTTTGTCCAGGCCTGTTCCATGAGTTTATTTTTTTAAATAATTCTGTTGAAGCATGGTTGAAAAGCAATGTCTGACTTTCATTGGTTAACATTCATAGAATTTTTTTTAATTATTACTTTTGTCAGATTAAAGTTATTTATGTGACCATTGTGAGTTTTTCTTTCATTGACCGAAGGGTACCAACAATTTATATACAATATATATACACAAATGTATAATAATACTAAAAAATTTATATCCAAGGGCTGCATTGTTCATGTTTTTTTTTTTTTTTTTGCTTAAGTAATTAAAACACAATCATCTACAGTATGTATGAGAGAGAGAGAGAGAGTCATTTTGGCACATGTTGCCACACCTTTACTACTCATTCAGGCATTTGATTCAGTAGTTGTGTCATGAGCCGTATGAAAGCAGTCTATTTAATTTTCATCCCACTGCTGTTTCATGGACAAAAGAGCTTTCAGGAGCTTTCTTCACTTTGCACTGTGAAACACACACACACACACACACACACACACACACACACACACACACACACACACACAATGCATAACACAGTCACATCTGCACGGTGTGCTGCTTTCTGTCAGGCTCTCAAATGATTGCTTCTCCGTTCGCTGGACTCCTGAGACCCTGACTCAACCCATGATTATCTTTTACTCATCCTTATCCTTAGAGCTGGCAAGCTGGTTCACTCGGAGCGAAGATCACATTAAATGAGAATGAAATGCCCAAATTCCAGGCGTAAGTATTCAGACCTGAAATGAAACCTACATGTGTGACACCATGAATGCATATTTGATGTCAGTGTTAAATACAAGGGGCGTTCGAGTCAAACCAGGACTTTTGTACAGAACACGGTGGCGAGAGTTAAATCTCCCTTTATCTCTCTATATAGTCTCCTCCTACACTAATAGCCTTACCCAAGTGTTTCACTAGTGCTTGGATACCATGAAGGTAGAAAGTTTCCTTCCTCGGTACGCCAGAGCCATGCTCGAACTGTCTGCTTTATGTCTGGAATCCTGGCCTCCCTGGAACTCCAATAATATCTGCTTAACGTCCGATATGCCGGAACTCCGTTAAATGCTCCAGACATGCGGAAATGGCTTGGCGTGAGGTCAGGACTGTAAGGGGGGCGTGGCAGAATGACTCCCATCCAAATTCCTGTAATGTGCAACCGGTGTTGGCGAATGCTCGTGTGTACAGTTCACCCAGACAGATGCGTCGCTTCTGCAAGTTATCCGCAGATTTTCATGGGACTCAAAGAATGTTCACAGGAACGGCCGCAGCGAGGTTCGAGCCGCCTCAGCCGGGATCGTCATTCACGGATGTGCGGCCTTCTTGAAAACAATCGCATCAGTCACATGTTTTATTGCGGCGGAGTGTCTCATCACCGTACTGTGCTCGAGGGCTTCTGTGAGCGTCAGTTGCTTTGACGCCTTCTGAAATTCACCAGAAGTTCCATCACAAGTTTGACTCGAACAGCCCTCATTGAATTAATAGTCGAATTAACAGAATACTTGATTTTTTCTTTCACACAGAGGACATCAGAGGAGGCAATCTCAGAGGAAATCTCAGGATCCTGAACCATAAGAAGGTCGTTAATCTGAACGTAACGCGCAGAAAAATCACCTTACTTGGGTGCGTAATCAGACTCTAAATATGCGTCACATTCTTCGCATAAATACCTTTATAAAATAACTTTTGCATCTTGCTTTATCTCAGTAGCGTGCCTTTCAGGTGATACTACATGATTTATCTACATAACCTAAGCGGAATTGCCAAAATGTGTAATTTAGGAGAACCAGACCAGAGTTCTGGCCGAGCTGGACCTCCATCCACTGAACCTCCTCCAGTGACACAACATCCTGGCCGAGCATGCTTCCTCTTACCAATTGACCTACTGAAACATTTTTATCACAACCTTAGGCAGATGTTTCTAACCTATTCCACAGAAGTCATGCGAGTGTTTAGGCTGCGGTATGTCACTGTACGCTGCATGTACACCAGGGCTTATTAAAGAAATGAATATCAGCAGAGACCGAAGGCCATCTTTCTTCATTCCCCGTCTCCGCTTCTGCTTCGCATCTTATCTTTTTCGGAAGCATTGCTAAAGCATTGCTTGGGGTTGTGTAGGAAATGTGGGAATGTGATTTTCCCCGGCGTTGCTGCGGAGGCTGGGAAATCTGCGTCTTTTGTGGTAGCCGAGTGAAGGATGGATGATGGAGGATCCAGCAGAAACTAAACGCTCGATAACAGCCTTTGGCTGGGATGCTGATCACTTGCATTCATGGTGGAAAAAAGAAGGATGCGATGAAGAAAAATAAAATAAGAAAAGGGGATATGAAATGAAAAAGTGCATTCCTGGTCTTAATTCTTACTTTTCCTTCTTTAAGTTGGTTCTCTGGCGGTTTGCAGACTCAAGCTTAATCGTCAGCCTTGCTGGTACAGTATGATGCGATGTTACTTTTGGTGACTCTGGGTTGCGGAGGTTTTCAGCAGATTGATGGACAAGCCGCCCCAGTCACGATGAAGCCAAAGTTCTCCGTCTAAAAATATTTTTTTTAAAAACGCAACGTGGCTTTTTCATGCTTGTTCTGGGACTCTGATAGCTTGAAAGACATGGATTTGTATCCAAGTGACACTGAAAGGGCTGGAGAATCGGATCGAGGTTTAAAAGTGAAGCGAGAAAGCCCTGGGAAATCACGGCTCAAAGCCCCGTTTCAGCTGGAAAGCATTTCTTTAAAGCCTTCAGTCGTTGGTGGGTGACAATCCTATTAGTGAACGAACATCTTGTAACTAAGAAAAGAAAAGAGGCAGGAACGATGGAAACAAACCTTCTGTTTAAAATGGAATAGATCTGCTGCTCAGTGCTGATTTCTTTTACAGCATTGAGTCTCACAAGTCATTTTCCAGTGACATGTCAAGTTCAGATTTTGGATAATAATATATCTGGATCATTGTTTTTTAGATCTGATGGATCTATGATCAGCCTAGAGGAGCCGGTTAAACTAAACAATCCCTGTGGCACTTTTTCATATGGTAGAGAGTTGGGATCATTTGGCGGTAGGCAGAGCATATTGATAAGTGATTAAAACAGTTTAACATTATTATCACCGGGGCTTTAATTTACACTATACTCTCTGTGTAAACCTCCTGTCTATACACTCTTCGAACTGCTTGCTCATGCGCCAAAGGGAGCGGCGTAGCACACATTTGCTAGAAGATAAGACACCCAAGCTCCCAATCAATATGTTAGCGCATTAGTCGTTGCTGGGGGGGGGGAAAAAGCATTAAATAAGAATGAATTTATTTTCTATATGGCTCATCCTGTACAAGGTGGCTGGAGGCTGGACAGGAAGGCTGGAGTCTGTCCGAGGAGACATCAGGCACAAGGCGGGGTACATCCTGGACAGGGTGCCAATCCATTATAAGGTACACACATGCAAACATTATGGGAAATCTAGGCTACTTTGCATGTCTTTGGACTGTTGGAGGAAACCGAAGTACCCGGAGAAAAGTCAAAAAGTCCAAATTGCACACCCACAACCCAGAGGCTAGAATCAAACGTCCGACCCTGTGGGTGTAAGGCCACAACCGCTATGCCACCGTGCTGCCCATAAAACCATCAATTATAGCAGGTGTTTCTCCTCATATACGTCTAGCAGTCACACGGGTTTCAACTCAGACACGAGCAAACATGAAGTGTACTTTAGTGTATTAGTGTATTAGTCATATCTCTTTCCCAAAAGAACATGTTTTATTTAGGTGATTAGTTGTTGACGGTCATGCTGTTTGCGCAGGTTGATATTAGGCAGATTGTTCTAATGTTATTGTTTCTATAGTAACCACCAAAGTCATTCGGAGAAACTTTTGTGACTGGAGGATTTACATATACGAAGTGCAAAAATGCAGGGGTTTTTTTTGTTTGTTTTTATTTTGTTGTTGTTTGTTTGTTTGTTTGATTGTTTGTTTGTTTGTTTGATTGTTTGTTTGTTTGTTTGTTTTTTAGAATTATGGAAGAGTCTCCAGTGTCAGTTTTTGACAATAACTTCAAGAGAAAGAAAGAAAAAAAAAAACATATGGTCGGTAAGGAAACATTTGTTTGTAGCTACTGTACAGCACTTTAATGTAAGTGAATTGAATGTTGTAGATGTTGCGTAAACATTAAACATCATTACAAATATTTTTTTTTAAAAAGTCATGTGACATGTAGCACTTTAGTTTTATTTTGCAAATTGGTGTGGTATATAATAAATAATAATTAAAATATGTGTACACTGTAAATATTATTATTAAAGGAGTATAATCAACTTCCAAAAATCTCACGCTTTTTTATTTTATTTATTAAACAAAAAACAGCTAATCCTCAACGTTAGTTCATTCCCTTGCCTGACTTCTTCTCCTTTCAGTCCTAATACCCAAACTAAAACATTTATTAATCCCTTTGCTTTACCCTTATCATGTCCAAATAAAATGTCTTTCATGTGGTCTTGTAGCCCCGTCGTTTAGAGAAAAGCATTAACAGCTTCTCATCCTGGTGCACAAGAATGCAGTGAACAATCCCCACGGTGAGGAACTCCTTAATGAAAAGCCACTGAGGCTCAATGAAACATTGATTATATGCATATTAAAGGCACTTGATCAGAAGTGGCTGAGACTGAACAGGAGGTCACTAATAGAGAGAGAGAGAGAGAGAGAGAGAGAGAGAGAGAGAGAGAGAGAGAGAGAGAGAGGGAGGGATATGATTGCCCTGCACTGAGCCTAACTCTGCGGTAAGGAGCTTACGAAAGAGAAATAGACATGAAGAGCATCATGGGGAGAGAAATCCGAGAGATTATCGTTTCAGAGGGCAAAGCCGCCTCCCTGCTCACCTACCCAACATTGAGCGCAGGTCAGCCGTCTCTAATAGAGTTCTCGTTTGCTTTTGGAGTCGACAAAGGTAATCTGGTTGTCTTTCTCTCGCAGGCTTTGGGTAATGAACATTACTACCTGGTTCACTGGCACACCAAAGAAACGACCACCAAAGGGGGTTTGAAGAGGGGGTCTAATGCCTTACTGAGCTTTACAAGCATTCGTGTTTCAAGAGGCTCCTTTCCAGAATCAATTGGAAATTCATAAGGAGTTAAAACATTGCCAAGTACTTACACCAGTAACAAGTTATTCTACAAGACCGACACTGGAGGGCCGTAAGCATGGTGGGAATAAACCACGACGGAAGAAGGACAAAATGTATCCATGCTTCGCTTGTTTAAAGGCATTTTCTATAAAGTGACGTTGCCATTTCAGAAGTACGTTTACTGCAAATCATTTCATGTTTATGCTGATATCAGATCAACTTTAATAAAAAAGTAATGAATTAAATCAATTTGTCCCTTTATAGTGCGTTTATTAAGCCCTAGTATGTGTTTTTTTTTTTTTTTTTTACATTTGCAGTTATACTGTATATAAAAACTGACTGAATAGTGATGGAATATATATTTTATATTTACATTTACGTCATTATCCAGACTTTAACA
>QNUK01000438.1:517500-578457 GCA_013621035.1 Clarias magur | reverse complement strand
ACACACACACACATTTATGCCATTTACTATTTACTAGCATACAGCACTTGGGTCTCTGCATGGTACAGTGTATTGGAATGTGACATGATTCATGAAGTAAATAATCACTGATAAAGTAAGACACCGGGGTCGAGGGTCACTCTTAACACTGTGTGCATGGTATCAATTATACTAAGCAGAGCCTGAAGCTTAACTTCCCTGCACTCTTCACCCTTTTTGCATCACTTTATGGTTCACAACCCAAGTAGGTACACCAGGTTACCTTCTGGATTGACGGGTGTGGCTGCTCATGTGTACTCTGGAAACAACATTACTAATGTATAAACTGCCCAGAGGGGCAATGATGAGGGGGGGGGGGGTGTTTGTACCCAGGCATGGTATGAAGCCATGTGAAAGCACCATAAGTTATGTTCATTATCCAGTCTAATCAGGGACAGCTTGCTGGCTGATTACAGAAAAATCCCTTTAGTGCTCTTCTTAATCACGGTGGAAAATTCCAAGAGTTATGAGTTGGACATTCCCCGATTTAAACAAGTGAACACCACACACACACACACACACACACACACACACACACACACGGAGAGAGAGAGAGAGAGAGAGAGAGAGAGAGCTCAGCTAGTTCCTGTGTATCCAAAACTTCATAACCAAACACTTTCAAGCACACTTATACTAATATAATGAAACGCATCTTTATATTATTACCCTTCTTTTGTCAGATCTGTGCTTCCATTTCCGATAACGATAAAAGCTCTGGATGGTCGGAATTTCGTTCAGTCTCCTCTTGAAAATATGTCCGCGCCCCTTCGGTTAACTTTTCCCGGTCATACAGAGGAATTAAAATTTTTTGTGCTTCCTCAGTTAGATCAGTCCGTCGTGCTGGGTCTCCCTTGGCTCAGTGCCCACAATCCCAATTTTGATTGGGCACGATCTCGCATAGTATCTTGGTCCGCTAGATGCGCCAAATTGTGCATGCCGACAGTTTTGGCGGGGTTCTTTTTTATAGAGAAAAAAGTCGGGCGTTTACGTCCTTTATTGATTACCGTGGGCTAAATGCGGTAACAGTAAAATATAAGCACCCACTGCCCCTGGTGCCGGCAGCCATCGATCAACTCCGTGGGGCCTCCATCTTTACTAAACTCGACCTCCGCAGCGATTATAATCTCGTTCGTGTACGTCGCGGCGATGAATGACAGCCTCTTGTCATTACCAATATAACGTCATGGCTTATGGGTTGGTAAACACACCTGCGGTGTTTCAGGGGTTCATGAATGATGTGTTTCGGGATATGTTGAACCGTTTTGTTATAGTTTACTTGGATGATATCCTGGTATACTCGCGGTCATATTCCGATCACATCAGTCATGTGTCCACCATCCTTCAACGCCTACGTAAACACGGGCTCTATGCGAAGGCGGAGAAGTCTGAGTTCCATCAGTCGGAGATAGCATTTCTCGGCTATCGCATAGGGCCACAGGGGGTCGGAATGGAGGTCACCAAGGTGTCCGCGGTGCAACAGTGGCCGGAACCCAAGTCAGTGAAGGCGCTACAGAGCTTTCTCGGGTTCGCTAATTTCTATAGGTGTTTTATTAGAAATTTCAGTACCGTGACAGCACCGCTCATGTCCCTATTAAAAGGGAAACCAAAACACTTGCCAAAATTTTCAGAGGAAGCTCACACAGCGTTTGTGGATTTAAAGAGGGCATTTACCACCGCCCCCCCCCGTTAAAACTACCTGACCCAGAAAAATTATTTATAGTAGAGGTGGATGCCTCTGAGGTCGGAATAGGAGCGGTGCTGTTGCAATGCCATGGGCAACCCGGAAAACTCCACCCTTGTGCTTTCTTCTCTAGAAAACTCAGCTCCTCCGAGCGAAATTATGATATCGGTAAACGCGAACTGCTTGCAGTCAAAACGGCGTTAGAGGAGTGGCGGCACTGGCTAGAGGGAGCTAAACATCCATTCGCGGTTCTTACTGATCACCAAAATTTGGAATATATCCAGCATGCTAAGAGACTTAACCCTCGACAAGCCCGCTGCGCGCTGTTCTTCACCCGCTTTAAAATCACATACCATCCTGGCTCGAGGAACAAAAAAGCGGATGCGCTATCCCGGTATTATGATCCTCCAACTCCCCCAGTAAACCCTGAAACCATCATACCCCCGGTGCTCGTAGTAGCGCCGGTAAATTGGAATATTGAAGCCTAAATTGCGAAATCAACAAGAGCGCATCAGCCACCAAAGAACGGTCCGCCAGGGCGTTTATATGTCCATGACACACTTTGTGAAAAGATAATAATAGATGCTCATGCTAATTTATCTTCAGGTCACCCCGGTGTAGCACGCACCTACCAGCTGCTAAAACAATGATTCTGGTGGCCAAAGATGCAGGAAATGGTAAGAACAGTGGTTTCGTCTTGTACGGTATGTGCTACAACTAAAGATTCACATAATCTACCTGCTGGAAAATGAATTCCCCTACCGATACCGAATAGACCGTGGTCACACATTGCTATTGACTTTGTAACGAATCTGCCGGTATCTCAAAGGTACACTACAATTTTGGTGATAGTGGATTGTTTTTCTAAAGGATGTCGTTTTGTCTCGTTTAGCTCTCTCCCGTCAGCCTTCCAGGTGGCAGAAAGCTTATTTGACAAAGTGTTCCGCTATTATGGTATACCCGAGGATATTGTTTTAGATCGTGGTCCCCAATTTATCGCAAAGGTCTGGAAAGCTTTTTTAAAGAAATTGGGGACCACAGTTAGCCTAACATCGGGCTACCACCCCGAGTCCAATGGACAGGCAGAGCGGACTGTTCAAGAACTCGGGAAATATCTGCGAGCATACTGTAGTAGCCGGGTGGAATACGCACAGAACTCGCTACGTCACTCAGCAACCGGCCTGACGCTGTTTCAATGTATACTAGGATATCAGCCTCCGCTTTGTCCATGGGATGCCACCCCCACCGATGTACCTATGGTGGATCAGTGGTTTAAAGAAGCGGAAACAGTATGGGAGAATGCTCACACCAAGATCTCCCAAGCAGTTCGTCGCTTCAAAAAATATGCTGATAGACGGCGAAGGGAAAGTCCTCCGCTCCAGGTAGGCGATCGGGTATGGCTCTCGACACGGGACCTTCATCTCAATGTTCCGTGCCGCAAACTCACCCCCAGATACATCGGCCCTTTCCCCATTCTCGCTCAAATTAATCCCGTATCATTCAAACTTCAACTCCCTCCTCATTTACATATTAACCCTTAACATGTCTTTCATGTTTCTCTCCTCAGGCCAGTGATTCGGGGACCATTAGACGAGGGTCGCCCCGCCCGCCGGCGATTCCATCAGGTCTGTGGGTCTCGACTCCCTCTGGTAACGCAGAGAGTGCGCCCTCACCTCCTTCAGGAAGCCAGTCCTGGGAGGGTGGGGAGATGGGAGACAACTGTCAGATCTGTGCCACCCCAACCTCGGGAGTTCAGATCTGGCTCACCGGATTACTGAGCCACCTCCTTGTCTCCCCCTAGTGTGTCTACATGTGTATGTCTTCCCCCATTAGCACTGAATGGAATTCACCTGTGTCGACCTTGTGTGTCTCCCTATTTAAGCCAGCCGCGCCCATAGTACATTGTCTGTTCACTGTTTGTCATTCGTTGAAACTGCATGTGTGTGTGTCAGCGTGCATGTCCATACATTCCCTCTGTCATCTCTCCTCTCAGGACTGAGCCATGGCTGGAGAGTGTTTCCTTGCATCTGCGTCCGAGTTCTTGACAAAACATGACTTCTTTCAAAAGATTTAATAAGGAATCAAATTAAAGGTCCATTCCGAGCAAAGACGGAGAATACTGCATAACACACAGGCAGGTCTTTATAAGCTTCTGCTACTGTATGTCACTATTCACTGTTGCATTTATTTTCATCCAAATTTGCATGAATTTCTCAAAAATCTTGTATTGATAAATGGAGAGTCTGACCGCTGCATAAAGTCTTCTTTAACACATCACATTAAAGATTCTCAGTAGGCTTATGGTCTGGACTCTATGGTGGCCAGTCTATGTGAGAAAATCATGTCTCATGCTCCCTGAAGCAATCTTTCAAATTTGAGCCCGATGAATTCTGGAATCATTGTCTTGGAATACGCCCGTGCCATCAAGGAAAAAAAAAATACATTGATTGATAAAGCTGGTCAATGAGTATATTCAGGTCGTCCGCTGACCATCTGACCAACAGAAGCAACATAACAGTCTGCGCCCCACAGGCTTGTACAGTAGGCACTAAGCATAGGTTATGATTCATCCACCCTTCTTCTTACACTGGAACAGGGCAAACCCGGACTCATCAGACTACGTGACCTTTCTCCGTTGCTCCACAGTCCAATCTTGATGCGCCCTAGCAAATTGAAGACTGTTTCCCGATTAGACTCACAAGTAAGTGTTTTTTCTTAGAACTACACAGCTGTTTAGTCCCAATCCATTCTCTTCATACAGTATAATGAATGGAAATGCTCTTATTTTCATTATTAAACATAACATTATTGAACATAAGCATTTTTGTGATCTCCTGTTACAGTTCAGTATGTTTTTCCAATCATGGTTCTTCCTCAAAGATAATTTGAACCTTCTGAAATAGAATAGCACATTTGCTATGTGTTCTGACAGGGTTTTCAAGAAATGAGAAGCTACTCACTGCATCAGTTAGGGTGAAATAACTTGTTGCCAGGTGAACCATATTAATTACTGAATATCACTACTAATACTATAATAATAATAATAATAATAATAATAATAATAATAATAATAATAATAATAATAATAATGTTTACTATTTTACTATATTAAGAACTTTTTTATATTATGACTATTTTAAAGAACAATTTTCCATTTGTTTTTCCTGTATGCAAAATAGGAATAAATCACATGCTATTATAAAAAATAATAATCAGTAACAATGTAGTGTGAGGAAGCAGAATAACTTGTTCCCATCAATTTATTATTTTTCTATAACAGGATGTTCTGCAATATTTTTTCACTAATTAATACGAGGTGCATGGTAGGGAAAAAAATCACCTTGGATAACACCTTTTCAAAAACATTAACTTTTGAGTTGAGAAATAATATTACCTGCAACACCTTGACATTTTTTCCCTAGTATTTAGTATGTCAGAATGTTAATGTACAGTAAGGGCCTTGTTCAAGGGCCCAACAGTGGCAACTTGAGGCTGTGGGGTTTGAACCTGGAACATTCCAAATCATAGTCTAATGCCCTAACCACTGAGCTACCCCTGATCCCCCCTGACTCATATGTCAATGTGTGGCATAACAAACTAACAAACTCAGTCTGGAATCAAAATGTGAGCCAGAAAGAATGTCGTTATAGCATTTTTGCTCCTACTGTAATTGGAAAGCTGTGTTGTGGTTGTTAAATGTTTTGGTATCTAGCTAAAATAGTTTACCAGTGTACTGGGTAGCATAATATAATAACATCAGGATTATCTTGAAATTAGAGTGAAATTAAAATATGGGCAAACCAGACCCGTTTTAATCTCGGTAGATTTCTACTTCTCTGGATTTTTGCCATTCTCCTTATGTGCTGGACAAATATCAAGACCATATCAATATCTCATAACCATTCCTGTTTTTAAGCTTGCTTCTTGTATTTGTATGACCTCAAGCATCCACGTGTATGACTCATTAAAAATCAATCAATCAATCAATCAATCAATGCAACATATAGCAGACAGGGCTCTACCAGTACTATGAAGCAACTGTAAAAGTCGCTTACAAATAACTGAGCTTCACTTTGCAGGCAGATCTAAAATGCTAAAACAAAGCGAGTAATGCTCGTTAAAGCTTCCCTCCGGCTCTAATGAATGTAATGCAAGCATTGCAATCTGATCTACAGCTCTTGTCTTTTAGACAGGACTGGCTAATTATGAGCATGGCTATAAAATCGGCGGAGACCAACATTTACAACTTTTATAAACAATGAACACAATACAGCAGCGGGAGTGGGGAAATGCGACACTCCTCCTACACCGGGTTACGACAAAACAACCTACCAGGCTTTTATGCTAATTTTTCAGCGTGTTGAGAGAGAGTGCTAAAGTGGCAAGTGCATTATTCGGTTCGTTCTCATGGCCAAAACATTACAGCTAGTGTCTTTGTTTCATATCAAACAAACCAAATGCATTCGTGAATGTGGTGTTAATATGTCTGTGGTAAAAACTGCACTGTCGAAACAAACGTGAGTTTAATACTTTGACTGGCAGAAAAATGTGGGATTTTGTTTTTGCAAATCCAGACTTTTTTTTTTCTTTCTACTTTACCGTTGTAACATAACATTCCAAGATCTGCTGAGCAATAAGGTCATCTTATAATAAGCTGAATCTTAAACCATCTCTGTCCTAGCATGTCCCAGTTTGCATCATCTAGAGCATCCTGCAATGCAGCCGCTGATTATTCCCTCCAGTACTTGACCTACTGTACCTCTAAGCCAGTGCTTCATGGAGAGGAACTTCAGGTTGGGGGAGCAGGAGCATGTGAGAGGAGTGAAGTGCCCATGCTGTTGTACCAGTGGATGTTTACCAACAGACACCCCGCCTTCACTCGACTCCCTGACGCAGTACAAGTGGTACTTGAATGGCATGAATGGTAGGTGAATGGCATGGTCCGGTACTGCTAGACTCAGTCATAACTCAATGAACGAAAGGAAGTAAAAGTCCACCATGTACTCCTGGAAACTTCCACTGAGGTTGTTGACCTTGCTTGACCTAGAGACTTACTGTTGGCTAGCAGGAAGCTAGGGAGGGTGCAAGCCCTTAGCCAGTTTCTGATGCAAGCTTGTTTCCCTCATGACCACTGCTTCTGGTTGCATTCTTTGTTTCCTGTTACTATATACTGTATTACTGTAAAAAGGACAGCATATTAATATAAATGGAACAACTGTTAAAAAAGCATAATACACAATATTATAATCTTCACTTGAGATGAGAGACAGCCTAGTATCTGGGTTAGTTAGAATGATGCCACCTCAGAGGATAGAAAACAGAGCCGTGTACAATTAACAAATCTAGGGAGGCAGCATGGTGATGTAGTGGTTAGCACTGTTGCCTTGCACCTCCAAGGTCTGGGTTTGATTCCCAGCCAGGCTCGATTCTCCGTCTCTGTGTGCATGGAGTTTGCATGTTCTCCCCGTGCTTGGTGGGTTTCCTCTGGGTACTCTGGTTTCCTCCCACAGTCCAAAGACCTGCAGATTAGGCTAATTGGCGTTCCCAAATTGCCTGTAGTGGGTGAATGAGTGTGTGTGCCATGTGATGGATTGGCACCCTGTCCAGGGTGTACCTCACCTTGTGCCTTAAGTCTTCAGACCCCACATGACCCTGAATACAGGATAAAGCAGTGTAGACAATGAGTGAGTGAGTGAGACAACAGGGACATTTCTCTGTATTTTCACAATACACTGCAAGGCCAAAACAGCTTATCTTAAGCTTTGATTGCAGCACAAAACATGGTGGTCAGTACACGCATTATTCATCATTCTCCCAGAAGCACTTTTTCACATTTTAGCCCTGGATTTTTTCCATCCCACCAGGAAAGAAAAATTCCATAGATTTGGTCATTCAGTTCATCAGCTGACTTAATTTTATTGTCACATAACGTGTCTGAGCCTAGACCTGGCCAACTAAAGCAACCTCAGATCATAACACTGCCTTCAGAGGATCGTACAGTAGGCACGAGGCATTGTCGCTTCATGTCCTTCCTTTCATATCCTGATGCACCCATCACTCTGGAATCGGGTCAATCTTTATGCTCCCTAGCAAATTAAAGCAAGTTTTTTCTCTGATTACTTTATTAAATGGTTTTCTTATGGCTACACAATAGTTTTTTTTTTTCTTTTTTTTACTCTGAACCTTCACAAAGTGTTTAAGTGATCTCCATTTGTGATTTTTTTTTCCAACCACATTTCTTCTTATCTCTTCTAGTCAAGCATGTATTCTGATGACCAAAATAAATTTGACTTAAGAATTATCAGGTGTTGCATAAAGTTGTGGAGTCTGTTTCAGCTTGAGTCAACAATGTCATTAAAGCTAAACTGGCAAAGACCAACTATTATCAAAGTCTGATATTCATGTAAATATTTCTAATATCCTATTTTTCCCTCATGCTGTCTGTATATATGCTGTAATGAAAATGCTTTTATTACTTTAGAAAAGAATACCATATAGAAAAGTCTTCACTAGTGCGCTCAGGCTTTTGGACTCTACTGAATGTTTGGATAACATTTTATTACCTTACCTACAGCAATCTCTTCAGGATTTAATAGCAAGTTAAAACCCCAAGTACTGACAGAAATCTATTTCCTTGTTCCTTGCCTGTTTATGTATTTTATTACCTTGTTTCTTTGGAAGATTTTTAAGACAGAAATGTTGGACTACTGAATAGTATAAACATTCAATAATTGGTCAGGCTGTCTTCATTGAATGACTGCAGTGATGTGACGTTGCATAGGGGTGATCCGTCTGTGGCACTGCTGAGGTGTTAGGGAAGCCCAGGTTGCTCTGATAGCGGCCACCAGCTCTTCTGCACTGTTGGGTCTGGTGTCTTGCATCTTCCTCTTCACAATCCCCCATAGATTCTCTATGGGGTTTAGGTTGGGCAAGGTTGCTATCCAATCAAGCACAGAAACACCATTGTCCTTAAATTTTTGAACAATGTGGGCAAGTGCCATGTACTGCTGTCCTCCTCTCGTCCTTCAGTCTCTGGGACCTCAAAATTAACGTTTCCAAATGAAATGCAAAACTTTCATCTAAATAGAAGACCATTCCAATAGCCCAGTCCTTTTTGTCCTTAGCCCAGGTAAAATGTCTCTGATGCTGTGTCTGACTCAAGAGTGGCTTGACTCAAGAAATACGACATTTGTAGCCCAATGTCCTGGATACGTCTGTGTGTGGTGGCTCTTGAAGCACTGACTCCAGTTGCTGTCCATTCATTGTAAATCTTTCCCAAATTCTTGACCGGGCTTTTTTCACGATCCGCTCAAGACTGCATTTATCTCTGTTGCTTGTTCACTTTTTTTCTACCACATCATTCCATTCAACTTTCCATTAATGTGCTTGGATACAGCACTCTGTGAACAGCCAGCTACTTGAACCAGACTGAGAAACCATTTAAGGGCTCAGGAAACCTTTGTGTGCCTCCAATACGGTGAGACTCCAATATAAAACTTTTTCATGATATTCAAATTTTCTGAGATAATTAATTTTGGGTTTTCATTATCCATACTCATTACTTAATGTAAGCCATACTCACCAAAATTAAAAGAAATAAACCCTTGAAATATATCAGCCTGTGTGTAATGAATCTACTGTATATAATATTTTTCATTTACAAGTTTAAATTTTTTAATAAAAAAATTGAATTACTGAAGTAAATCAAGTTTCAATGACATTCTTATTCAAGTATATTTCAAATAACCAACAACAGGTGAAACAACCCAGAAACCAACTCATTGGTAACGAAAGAAATCTGGAAGTTCACAGACAATCTGACAGTAAATGGTCAAACTAGCCCAGATTATGTTCTGTTATGCACTGACCCAGGACCAGCTCCCCCCAAAAAAGTTTGGTAAACTAATAAATGCTTTTTAGAGTACTATAAAAAAAAAGGTGAGTAGCCACTAATCAAAAACCTATGCCTACTGACATTTTTCTTACGCCTCTACATAAAAAAGTTTAGTAACAAGTTGCACAGCTTTTTCTTTTTTAATTTACTCAAGTTCTAGAGAAATTTGCTGGCTAAACAAAACATTTCACACTGCTGTTTAGTTGCCACAACATGTACCCAGTTAAAAATTTTAAGTTGATTCAACTTGTCATTCGAAGAGTATTGGTTGTGGGCTCAATTACTTATATTTGTCTTTGGTTGAAAAGCCCAACTTTTCATCTACTCAAAAAGTAAATTGTCTCCCATTGTAGCCCATTGATGTAGTTGGTTTAAGTGATTGTTTTTTTCTATAAAAACCATACCTCAACAATTTAAACATACAAACCAAAATCCAAAAGGCCATCAACCACCCCTCTGACCCAATCCTCCACAGCCGAGCTCTGGTTAAAATGTAAAGACAATCATAAACAAATAAATTAAACAGAATATACAGTTATGATAAAAATTAAAGACATGTATAAGACTATATACCACTCGACTGTTTCTGGAATTCTAATGATGGGTTAAAGCTGTGTATTGCTTCATATTTAAGGGTTTTACTTTTGGAGTGGTGTTTTAAATTAAATGTGCATATACTCAATTTGATTTTCATACAAATAAGTTAACCAATATAATTATCGTAGATGAGTATCAGCGACACTACTACAGCATATCCCTTACCTTAGTACTGGAACTCCACTACTCCTTAACTCAAATAATTATGGGTTTTTCTCGAACTTTTTGGGGTCTTCCTCCATACCCTCATGCACCAGGGTTTTACAGGGTTTATCTAAAATTTCAGTTAGGAATACTACATAAAATGCTATACAGTGGAACCTTGGATTACGAGCATAATTTGTTCCGGAAGCATATTCTAAAACACTCGTAAACCAAATCAAACCTTCCCATAAGAAATAATGAAAACTCAAATATTTCGTTCCACAGCCCAAAAATTAAATACAGAAAAATTATTAGTACAAATAAGTAAAAATAACACAAATTAACCTGCACTTTACCTTTAAAAAAAAGTTAAAATAAATCCCAACAGATAAGTGTTTTTGTTTGTGTGCGAAGGCGCCGTGTATTTGTGTGTGTGTGTGTGTGTGTTTGTGTGTGTGTGTGTGTGTGTGTGGAATTAGCCCCTTCCCTCACCTAGTCTTACACAGTAAAACTCCTCCCCACCCCCCCACACCCCCCCACCTCGCTTTTTAAGTTTCACAACAAACATACACACAACGGAAGCACTGTTTTAACAGGAAAAAAAGAAATCTCTCTAATGACATGTGAGCGCAGACTAACGGAATCACTGCTTTAAAGTAAAAAAAAAACAAAAAAAACAAATGAACCAGCACCTTACCTTTGAAAAGAATTGTGACAGAGCAGAGTTTCTGTGTAGAACAGAGTGTGTGTGTCTGTGTGAAGCCGGGGAGGGGGGGGTGTAAAGGTGAGAGTCTTGCGGAACACTCGTAAACCAAGTTAATCGAAATCCGAGGTTCCACTGTATTTGCATGGTACACCAATAAACTAAACAGAAGGTTGGTGATATCTTCAATCTATACCAATGCATGTTCCAGTATTTGTGAAAATAAAATTTGAAATTTGCTTGGTAATGCATGTTATATTATATACAGACATTAATAATTATATTTATTAAACCAGTGCATAGAAATCATACAGAAATGGATGGTTGAGTGAAATTCATATAAATAATTTTTATATATATTTGGGGGATGGAATTTAGAATCTTGAAAAAATGGTGACCGGCCAAAATAGTGAGAACGCATGTCTTAAGATTTATGATTTGAACCTTTTTTCCACAGTGTAATATATAATTTAGTTATTACTTGTATATTAAGTATATTGCAGTAGAGGGCATTGCTATTTCTACCTCTGCTGTAACTACTGTGTATACCTAAGGTACAATATCTGTATATAAGGATGGTAATATATCTGTATATGAGGAAGTTAATTGTGCTGTGTTGCATGTATTGAACATGTTGTGTTCTAATAAAACAAGAACAATTGCAGACAATTGCTGGGAAGTGAGTGGAATAGCATGTGTTGTGTGTGTGTGTGTGTGTGTGTGTGTGTGTGTGTGTGTGTGTGTGTGTGTGTGTGTGTGTGTGTGTGTGGTTTCCAGTGACAGCTGTAATACTCAGTCCCATGTCCTTGGCTGAAGCAGCAGTGTGGTTTACAAGAAGAGCTGCTTAATAACTGTATAAACATAGAAATCATAGAAATTCTGCAGAGGTCAGTCAAGATTAAGACAAGACACACAATACGAGAGAGAGAGAGACAGAGAGAAAACCCCAATTCTTCAGTGTCTTCTCAGTGCCACACCCCCAAATCGCATGGGTGGATGTCCTGACCTTACTGTAGAATGAGATGCGTGCACATACCCACCCGTACACCAAGTTTTGTCACCAGTAATGTTCCTCTTTGCTGTAACACAGCGAATGCAGAAATAACATGTGAGGATGGATTGCCTGGACTGTTCCGTACACACAGAGTTTTACCTTTTCTCTTTGTTCTCAGTTGCTGTCCATGATGAAATGGCAGATGTGATAAGATGTGGTAATGCATGTGGTTAGAAAAGCACCAGTTGTCTTTTAGCACACTGACTTATGAAGGTTGGTGCTCCCTGTGACTGTGCATGCAGCCGCAATTGTTTTGCCATCTGTTGGCGTGTTACAAAACTAGTCTTGAAACCCGTTCGTACCCTAGACACGACTTAATAGTAAGGTTATAATGTGCTGTCTGAGCAACAAACATGAATGCTAGTGCAAGATGCAGAGGTTTCTGAATTAACAGGCAAGCAAACAGAAGAGAAATAAAAAAAATATTTTAGCTTGGGAAAAAAAAATCCTGGAATGTGAGAAGAAGAAGATAACCCATACTCTCTGCACAATAGTAGCTTTCTTTTGTCTTTTAAGTGAATGGTTTGCTCACTAAATATTACAGTTATTAGGGCATTCTATGGCATACCACAGCACACTTAAGATCACTTACTTTGTACTACTAGTGTATTGCATAGCAGAATATAGTGACATGATGCTGACTGTAAAAAAGTACTAATTCTCTAATTTATTATGTAGAATTAAGTAATTATTCAGCTTAAGGTAGAGGTACTTCACTTGTATTTATCTTCCTGTTGATACAGCGAACTTGCAGAAAGTCCTGACCAAGCTCCAATATTTAGGAATTATATGAAAAGTGCAGTTTTGTGTGATTTTACATGAATTTAAAAATGCCTAACCTTTCCAACTTTTAATGATTTGTGTGCTTTGCAATGGTGATACAAAAAATCTGCACATCCAAAGCAAATATCCTTCCTGACACATCAACTAATGCTAATATCTTTGGAAGGGAACGGATCAAAACAAAGTGACAGCAGGAGACAAAAACCGATAATCTTGCGTGGCTGGGTTGCCATGGCTTCAGATGTTCTGAATCCACAGATAATCGCATAGGGATGTGCCTTGTCAATCAACTGTTTCAAACCACATATCTGAATCAGCAGTTTAGTATGAATCAGCAGTTTAGCATGAATCAGCAGTTTAGCATGAATCAGCAGTTTAGCATCAATCCCTAAGATGGTTGCCTCTAAGAGATGTCTCTTAAGAATAGTGATTTTGACGTCTAAAGACTTGAGATAAAATGACGTTCTACTATCACTCAGTTCTTGAAATGCAGTCATGTGGACCAGTTCCTGAAATGCAGCCATGTGCTGTATTAGTGTTTCCTTACTCCCAATTTCCCTAATTCAGTTCATCAGCTAATTATTAAGGGCTAATTAGATGGATCATTTAGGAAATTGTAAAACTATGAAGGGTAGCCAAGAAGCACTGCTCCAACACCAGAATTATAGTCAAGTTTACCTACAGTAGCAAATCAAAACAATTGTACATTGGGGTGAAAATGGTTACTGCTCTGGGTTAGTGATCAGAAGGTTAGTGGTTCAAGCTCTAATATCACCAAGCTGCCACTTTTGGGGCCTTAAATAAAGCTCTAAACCTCTCGTTACATGATCCAAACCTCCTTATATGCATATCCAAAGAATCTGAGCCCTTACTCATGTTAGATCCAGAGTCCCTAAGCTGCTAGGCATGTCCAAAATCTTTAAGCTGCTGATGCAGTCAAGTCCAAAGGTTCTAAGCTGATGGTCAAGTCAAGCCCCAGTGCCTTTAAGCTATGTTAGAAATCCCTAAGATGGTTGTCAAGTGTGAATTCCCTAAGCTGCTACCAAGGACATGTATCTAAAGTCCCTAAGATGCTAATTAATTCAAATCAGGATTTTTAGGGACTTGGCTCATGCGCACATTTCTCAGGCAGATTTGTTTTATTTTAAAGCATAAACAATCCGAGCTATATTATGAATCAGAGAAAAGCAAATCCAAATGAAAGTCCACTGACTAGACACCAGCATTAGCTCCAGCTTGGTTAGTGGTCTCAGCTCTATTTTTATCAGTCCAGGTATTAACACCTTTCCTCTTACCTTACATTTTTGACCCCTAAAACTAGTTTTGTGTGTTCGGATAAGACTAAGCCTTTCTTACTATCCAATAATTTTCTATAGTAAATTACAGTATTCCAAATGTGGGGACATAATATTGGATTCAACAGCAGGGGAAAAACATGTACATACAGTACACATTCTCTTTGGATGTATACCAAGGGGTTAAGGTTACAATTAATGTAAATTATCTGATTTTCCTAATACTTTTGTGAAATTCTACCATTTTAAATATTGGAAATTTCCCTTGAGATTAATAAAGATCCATCTTATCTTATCTTATCTTATCTTATCTTATCTTATCTTATCTTATCTTATCTTATCTCATCTTATCTCATCTTGTTTTGTCTGATCTTATCTCATCCTTTAGGTGAATATCTTCTAGAGCTGTAAGGGCTTGTGTCTTACTTTGCCTTTAATTGGCGAGATAATTTGTCACGTCCTTATCTAGTGTCTTCAGACAATTCCAGCACTTACAATGGACAAATAGTTTACCATGTCTGGTACACTACTTTAATGAATTTTGGCCCATGGATGTGCCAGTTCAGTCCCTGAAGAATCCATGAGCCTGTGCTGTACTCACTGGCAGAATGTTCCACACAGCTACAGTGACAGCTGAGTAGATTAGACGTGCAGAACAACATTTGAGAGCGTGTGTGTGTGTGTATGTGTGAGAGAGAGAGAGAGAGAGAGAGAGAGAGAAAGAGAGCGAGAGCAGGTGTGTTAAATAATAAAGACTAATATAACTAAGTGCTTTAACTGCTGCAAATATTATTTTTGCAAATATCATATAATCGCACGGAGGTTTCTGTCCTTCACAGGCATTAGAAAATGTCCTTTTACACTTTTCCTACAGCATTTGTCTGGGTTGTTGCTTGTGCCTTTGTGTAAATACGGCACGAGTGAGACCAAATTCACTCGTGCTGTTTTACAAATATATATTTTCAAAAAAATGCAACAGATAGAATAACATAAAAAAGATGTTCTTAGACAATATTCTGAAGAAGGCAGCCTACCATTTTATAGCCATCTTCACTATGGTGCAGTATACACCCTCCAAAGATTTCATCCTCATCCCTGAAAAGTCCAGGCTTAAAATTAACAACCATTTGGAAAATACTTGAACGTTGTTTTATTTTTGGACTGTCTATAACTATTTCTTTTAGCTGAGACAACTACTATGAAATAAACTCTCCATCATAACTTATTTCCTTTTTTGATTACTTTCTGCCAATTTATTTATTTTCTTATTTAAAGCCTCTGTATAAATGCTATTGCCTTTGGACGTGCAGGTGTGCAATGAATCTTTTCCCTTCGATTTTTCTGTCCACCTGCCAAGTCTCACCCAACAGCCAGCTCTGATGACAGCTTACAGCTGGGATGGATAAATGCTAACATCTGCTTCATTTAATGTACAGTACTGCATAGAAAAAAATTTTAAGCCAACTCTCATTTCTTCATATATAATGTAATTAAATTAGGTAGATTAGGTAGGTTAAAAAAAAAATTGACCAAATGGTTGCAGTCTGTTCCAACAGTTCAGCATCACCGGTATACTAACCAGTGGCCTGATTATCTGTCATCATCTGCACCTGTTTCTCACTGGTTCATGCCTTATGTTAGGAATGCTTTTATATTTAAATGTTTCATAGGTCACTGTGTGGCTCAGCAAGCAAAAGCATTTCTCTAAAACTGCTCAGGTACAGGCGGACCGGATTAAAAATGGGAGAAAAAAACAAAACAATGAATGAAGTTGTTGTAAACGGTGCAATTTTCATTCAACTGGCAGAAACTTGTATTCCTTTATTTTTGAATATCCTGCGAATGACATATTATTTTCACTAAGTCACATTTGTTCCTGTGACGCAATTCTCTGCAGCGAATGATATGATGCACATGTGTTTACACACACTTTTAGTAAAACTGAAATGTCCTCCTAATAAATAAAACAGTGACTAAATCCCACACTGTTGAAATGACTAGGTTGTTAAATGGGGCTGTTTTTGATCACAGGATTGTGTTACAATTTTAAAACTATCAAGAACTCCTATTTGAATCTAATCTGGCAAAATGTGATTTAATGCTTCACTTACTGTATAAATCTTAAGTACAGGAAACAGCATGCTTATTTTTTTTTTTCTTTCATAGGCCAAAGCAAATATATTGCCCTCAATTTTACACAATTTCATTCAATTCAATTCAGTTGTATTTATATGGTGCTTTTTACAATTATCAATGTTATTAAGCAGCTTTACGGCAACAGTTACGTTTCTTATTGGAGGCTCAGGTACAAAACGACAGTACTAAACTATTGAGCAACTGCAGTCTCAAGCCATCAGGAAACAGCTGTCTGCATCATCCGAGTCCATGATCACCCTCATGGTCAAGAGGAAACCGTCCTTAGTCACCACGTACATCCCGAGCAGAGCACATGGGACCATTATCAGTAGTGAGCCAGAGGCTTCCATTTGACGAAACCTCCAACCAAAAGCGGGACACCAGGATGAGTCAGACCGGTCTGGAGGGCAGAAGGGTCTGGATTTCTGGCAACTGAGTAGTGCCATGTGTAGCTCGACAGAGAGAGAGAGAGAGAGAGAGAGCAGTTAGGGAAAATCCCTTCTATAAATGTGTTCCATAAGTTTGAAACTTAACAGGAACGTTTCTTTAACCGGAAATGTGTTTAAGTTACCATGAAGTGCACTTTGTTCAGATACCCAACTACTCACTGATGGAGAATTGGGTACGAATTGGGTACAAAACCTAGAACTGCTTAAGAGCTAAAGATTGCTAAGCTATCCGCTACACTGTTTGCAGTTTGTGGCTACCAAATAGCTTAGCATTGATTACTATACCTTTACTATAGCGCTAACTGCTGGGCCTAGTGAACAGCAGAGATGGAGCTGGTGGAGCTGAGCATTGAGCCAAGGGAGTGCCACTTGGTATGTGAGGTCAAAATAAGGGGGTGAATGGATTAAAGTTCTTTAATCCATTCATATCCAACATAATAAATAAACTTGAATAGAAATGAAAATCAATAACAAGAACAAGAACATTAATACAAGGATAAAAATCACTAATTTAGCATTACAAAACGATAATAAGCATTTAAAGGCTTAATCTAATCTTAATTTAATTAATCAATTTTATGAAATGCAGTGCTACTGATGTGATAAACATTCATTTATTCATCTCCCATATTCACTGTAATTGCAGTCACATACTGCATTTTTACTGGCCGTCACCTATAAACCCGTGTTTTATTCACACACTCTCTTTGTGTTTGAATCTTTCTGAACTGACTCCATCATGGTGTTAAACTCTAATAAGGTTCACTGATTGATTCTCTACAATAACAAGAGAATAATGTAGAGAAACTGCATCATTAAAATCTGTCTGTCTGACACACACACACACACACACACACACACACACACACACACACACACACACACACACACACACACACACACACTCTCTCTCTCTCTCTCTCTCCCACTCCCTAGTCAAACATTCAACTCCTAAGCTTGTGCAACCCCCTGAGTTTTTCTTGCACAAACAAATCATATTATATTCTATAGTCACACATATGCAGTGCATACTGAAAGTATTCACAACGCTTCATTTTTTCCACATTTTGCTTTGTCACAGCCTTACTGCCAAAAGGAATTCAATTGAATTATTTTGAAAGAAGTTCGTTTGAAATCTTTGCATATTTATTAAACATCAAAAACAAACAAAACAAAAAAATTGCCTGTACTGTACATAAGTGTTCACAGCCTTTGAAATGACACTCAAAATTAAGCTCAGGTGCATCCTGTTCCCACTAATCATCCATGAGATGTTTCTACAACTTGATTGGAGTCCACCTGTGCTAAATGCAATTGATTGGACTTGATTTCGAAAGGCAAGCAAGTCCAGGCAAGGAATTGTTCTATACGAACTACTGTAGCTCAAATCTCCTTTGAACAGTTGACATTGCGATGTATCTGCTACTTCTGCTCCGTAAAGCATCATAATTCCCTAATCTGAGATGCTGGTTGTTAATTGGCGATAAATGAACTCCTCCTCTATACAGCAGACGTGTGTTTTGGTCTTGCTTTCCTTGGAGAGCTAGTTTCATCACGGTGCTTGACTTGTTGTTGTTGTTGTTGTTGTTGTTGTTGTTGTTAATTACCTAATGCCCTATGGGTATTTCATAATTTAAAAAAAACAAAACAAAGTATTGTTCTAGAATGTAAAAAAACATATCCAATCTTTTGACTGGTACTGTCTATATACAATTTAATCAAACATCCAGGAGCTCAGATTAAACCCAAATCAAAACACACAAGAATAGGCAACTGTACATAGTCTTTGAAAAAAAATATATAATCTAATAAGACCACAAATAGAACAAATTGTCTGTCTTGCGTGCATCAAATTAGGCCCAAAATAAACATCATATTTGACTTTCTTGGCACAAGAGCAGAGGCTTTATGACAGTTCAGCTACCAATTACACCCTATCAAAGAGGCCTCCAGGTACAGCACAGCAAAGTAAACATAATAAATAAATAAATAAATAAATAAATATTGTAAATAGCTGGTTATAGAAGAAGTGAAGCAGGACCTGCACTGTGCCAGCTGTTGAATAAAAGGTCTCATAATTGATTCATCCTTTGCAAATTGAAAATCAAAATGGCATCCTTAATGCATAACCTATTTTGGTTTTGACTGGACAGATGAAGGCATATAAAAAGCATGAGGGAAATTGCCTGCAATTTTCTGGTTCTTAAGAGAAGACACCTGTTTCCCACACTTACCTTTCAGTGTGTTGGTCAGAACTGTTGTACAGTCGAACACTGTTATTGTAACATGTCTGTTATGATAGGTAGCCAGTTAAAATAAATAAATAGATAAATATTTTGAGAAATATAGAAATGTTTCACGTTATTGATTGTTTTATAATTGTCAAACATATGCACGTGAAAAGCCCAAGATGATGTTTAAGTGATTTTTAACTATACATAAGAAGCTAAGCCAATGCCCAAACCTAGTCACATGGTTTTAGGGCGTCCTTACTGCTGATCCCACGCCTTGACAAAAAAAATGGGGTGTGTGGGGGAAGGGGATTGCATCAGGAAGGACATCCAGTGTAAAGCCTAAAATCAAAAAAGAAAAGAAGTCAAGTCAAGTCAAGTAGGCTTTTATTGTCATTCCAACCATATACAGTTAGTACACAGTGAAACGAAACAACGTTCCTCCAGGACCAGGGTGCTACATACAGGCAACGACATAAATTTACAACACACATTTTTTTACATTTTTAAGTTAATCTAAAAGAAGAACGATCAAATTTCTATACAAAAATACACAATAGACAACTATACACAACTATAAAGAACAAAAATGACAACTATACACGATGTTAACAAGTGAAAAGTCTTCTCGAAGATGCGGAGACTGCTTACATGTTTACATGTTCTCTACAGACCAGACAAAAAACTTAAAGATATGCTTGTCAGGACAGACGTGTGGTGAGTAATATGTGAAAGCAATGCATGTCTGTCTTACCAATTAATATGTTATTAAATCTTATAACGATTTGTCTATGGGAGGAAACCGGACTACCTGGAGGAAACCCATCAAGCACAGGGACAACATGCAACACGGCGGGAATCAAACCCGGACCCTGGTGGTGCAGGGCAACAATGCTAACCACTACGCCACCAGGCCACCACTAGTACATAATAAACCTTTTAAAATATCTATTGGTTTTACCTTCATGTGTTCGACTCTATTTTTGTGCATTATAATAATAATATAATGATCATTTTCAGGTTATCTGCTAATAGCAATAATACAATAATAGCTTCATACTGTATGTGCTGATAGATTTAAGGGCCTTGATAAAGGGCCCAACAAGTCAACCTTGGGGAGCCGGGTCTTGAACTGACAACCTTCTGATCAGTAACTTAAACCTCTGAGCTACCAGGACTTTTTGCCAAACTTTAGTACCAATACAATCTGAATCAGACTCGCTAAACTGCTATGTCACTAAAATCCACAAATGCTTTAACATAAATGTTTTTTCACAGCTTGATGTTTGAATCATGATTAATATTCTTCATATCAGGTCATGATAAAAAAATAAAAAAAAACATTACACTGTGCTGATTTTTGCCAAATAAACCACGTGTGTGCGAGTCTTGGAGACATGTGTGCGTGTGACAGAGGGAAAGAAAGAGACAAGATGTCCTATTTGATCAGATAATCTGAGTGGGACTTTGGGAAGAGGTAGAGACAGACTGTGGGAGATGACCCAAGAGTTTAAAAGTTCTTTCGCTTGTCTGAGAGTACTCTCATTCTCAGGCTTATATAAAAACTGGATTTATATCAGGACAATAAGAGTGGCAGTATAATGAAGGACGTGTGTGTTTCATCTATTGTATACTTATTTTTAATAGTCTGTTATCATTTTTTTCTTTTTATTAAACGGTGAGTGCTGTGGCAAAGTGAGAAGCACACTTTTTAAGCTTTACTGACAGATATGTAACACTTCGTATAGTATACAGTAAGCACGAAGAGTTATTGTATTATTATTATTATTGTTGTAACAACAACAACAACAACAATAATAATAATAATTTATTATTATTATTATTATTATTATTATTATTATTATTATTATTATTCCTCTGATTCACACAGCTTTGAGTCACAACATTTACTGAAAACAAACATATTGAACCTTAAATATTGAACCTGTTTAAAGGTAGTAATAATCTGGAGATTTGTTTCACACAATGAATGAATGCTATGAACAAGGAAACACTTGATCAAATTACAAAAGTTACTGTAATTCTGTTCCATTTTCCTTTACAGTCATAGGTAAAGGTTAGTTCTCCCTCTCTTAATTCTATCTGGTTTTGTGTAAAAACACAATAAAAACCAACTGATCATAGTGAATCTTAGTATTAGGCAAACACAACCTCAGATGAACAACAATATAAAACTTTGTATTTTTGTTTTATCAAGCCAATGTTTGTTTAACAAATATGAAGTAAAAATAAATGTAAAAAATATATAATAAAATAAATTAATAATAGTAATAATAATAATAATAATAATAATAATAATAATAATAATAATAATAATCATAATATTTACAACATACAGTTTAGGGGATCTACTGTAAGTACCCCCAAGATTCAATAGCTTGTAGATCCAACTCTAGCAGCAACAACTTGAAGCAAATGTTTTCTGTAAGCCATTAAGTCTCTCACATTATTGCTTAGGTTTACTGACTTTTCTGGCCATTCACTGATGCTCTGTTAAGGTTCCACTACAGCACTTTAGTTGGGTTGAGGTCTGGACTTTGAATGGACCATTCCATAGCCATGTTTCTTTTATTTTTCAGCCATTCTGATGTAGATTTATTGGTGTGTTTTGGATCAGTGTCATGTCGCACGACCCACTTTTGACCAGGCCGGACAGATTGTCTCACATCTGGTAACTAGTTAGTTACTGTAACTAGTTAGTTAGTTAACTAGTACATTTTTGATCATTTGTGTTGTTAATTGACCTTGGTCCCGGAGGAACGTTGTTTCGTTTCACCGTGTGCTAAATTGTATTTGACTTGGTATACAGAGAGCGTCAACTTAATGATTACAAGGTCCCCACGTCCTGTGGCTGCAAAACAGCCGCAAATAATCAGCACTCTACCGCTCTGCTTGACAGTGGCATGAGATGTTTCTACTGAAATGCTGTTCCTGTTGAAATGCTAAAAAGGCCAAATAATTCTATGTTGGTCTCATCTGACCATACAGTAAGACATTGTTTGAGAAGTCTTGTGGTTTGTTCAGATGCAGTTTTGTGAACTTCCAAGCAAAGCGTACTTGTTCAGTTTCATGTACTTTTGTCACGAACATTTACATTTAACATGCTCAGTGAGGCCTGTAAGGTCCGAGGTGTAGCACTTTTTTGTTTGTTTGTTTTTCTGTCTTTGGGGTAAATGTGCTGAGACAACTGTCCTGCTGTGGCACGTTTTTTGTTTGTTTGGCTTAATTTTTGTTAAATAATTAATGGCATAGTGGAAAAAGCTATTTGTTCATTTAAGATGGTATATGCCTAACACAAAATCCCAGTATGATCAGATTCATTTTATTATGTTTTTACACATAAAACATAGGACTTGAGGCATCGACAAAGACGAGGCATTGACTTTTACACATGATTGTAAGTACCTATAGTTCCAGTATAAAGGCATAACTATTCATAACTTTTGTAAAGTATATTTGCATACTAATAACTGAATTATATCAAAAAGAAAAAAAACAACAACAGACTGTGCAGTTATATGAAATTATTTGTATGATCCAGTCCAAAGCAAAGCAGAAGGCTATTATCACCCCAAACTGTATAAATTTAACATAACAGCATGGTTCAAAATGTGTTACATTTATACTACAGTGACCTGCTAACAATTACTTTAGAATTAATTTAATCATTTTAAATGGAAACAAAAAAATCCTTAAAAATGATTTTATATGGTTTATATGTAGCTCTCATGATTTAGAATATTTGTGGGGGACGTTATTCCCTGTTATCACTTACAGTATGTTAAAGCAGTGATAATATACAGTATATTCCATTCCTTTAAGAGCTTTTTCTCTTAAAGAATGGAGCATGACATTTTAAAGAGAAACATAAAGTGTAAAGGCCAGTGCCAAGAAATGACAAACTGCTGAAAAGCTGAATTAAAGCTAAAATAAGAAATACATATATAAATAAACAAATAAGCAGCAGAGTGGTTAGCACTGTTGCATCTCACTTGCAGGGTTGAGGGTTTGATTCCCACCTTGGGTCTGTGTGTTTTTGGAGTTTGCATGTTCTCCCCATGCTTGGTGGGTTTCTTCCATGTACTCTGGTTTCCTCTTACAGCCCAAATACATGTGGATTAGGCTAACTGGCATTCCCAAATTGTCTGTAGTGTGTGCGAGAATGTACCGCCAACGTCTACTGTGATACCCTCAAGGCCCATTATAGGATAAGCAGGATACAATAGAAGACAAATGAATCAATGACTAATTGAATGAATATCTAAATCACCTTAACAATTATAGATTTGTTATCTGAGCACTTGCTATTTAAGTCACTGTGTATGAGCTGATAATGTACGTACTGTAGTACCATTCATTTCACATAATCCTTACGGTGATCCTGAAGCTAGAAAGAATTTACATTATTATAAAGAAGACCTCATGCTTGGGCCTTGTTACAAAAAAAAAAAAAAAAAAAAGAACAACCAAATGTCTTGATTGACTTTAAACAAGTAGCTCTTACATCACACATTATGAAGATCATGGAAAAGTTGATCCCAATGAACCCCTGTCCTCTGGTTAAAACAGCCCCAGACCCTTAGCAGGACCATATGGGGTGGGCGAAGCAGTAATTTACCAGTTACAGTGTGTAAAGCTTAAACACAACTGGACAATGAAGGCAGCATGATGAGGATTACATTTTTTGATTTCTCAAGTGCTTTTTACAATCATACAACCGGGCTAAGCTTACAGGGGATAAGCTCCTTGCTGTGTAAATTGAGCCATCTATCATACACTGGATTATGGACAATTTAACTGTTAAACCACAGTCTGGCCAGCTTAAGGACTGTATATAGGGAAGGTAGGGTATTAGCTTTTTTCCTTTTCATTTTGACTCACTTAAAAGTTTTTTTTTTTTTCTGCTGACGCAGTTATGGTTGGGTGTCCAAGGAGCAGACAGCAGAATGAATATAGAGACCCGGTGGGATCCATTGTTGAATGGTTGAAACTGTGTATCTTTTTTTGCGAGTTCTTAATTAAACCTCACCACCCACTGCCCGTTTCTTCTGATTCTGGTTATACATGCGAGATAAAATCCACTAGAAGGTGGCTGGAACCAAAATGGATTTCACATTTCTGCAAGGATAGCAAAATAGCTAGAGCCTCAGTTTCAACTGTGGACTGCCGTATTTGATGTTTGTAGAGAAAATAACTTAGTGGATTTTCTATTCTTATGTTCTTCTTCTGGCTCAACACTGCCCCTGCACCATGGGCACTACTGTAGCATCCATCTTGAACTTTAAAGGGTTTGGAAAGATCTGGCCACCCCTGCCATAAAAAAAAAAAAAAAATTCTTACAAAAACAGTGGTAGCAAGGAAACCACCTGGTGAAAGGACTTCAGAAGAATCTGAATAGCCAGGACCTAGGTCAGGGGTGGCCAAGTTCGGTCCTAGAGAGCCGCAATCCTGCAGAGTTCAGCTCCAGCCCTGAAAAAAAAACTCTCCTGCCAGTAGCCTTAGCAGTCCTCAAGACCTTGATTAGCTTGTTCAGCTGTGTTTGATTAGGGTTGGAGCTGAACTCTGCAGGATTGCGGCTCTCTAGGACCGAACTTGGCCACCCCTGACCTAGGTTTATGGTCAAATAGCCTTTTTCAAGATTATGCACAAGCTCCTCAAGAACTGCAAGCAGTAACATTAGCCAAATGTATGCAAATCAACCTCTGAAAAGTAACTGGCACATTATGAAAAATAACCGGATCACAAATGCCCTTACTGTATATTGCAGGAAATGTATGATCCGGTGTAACAAATGCTGAAATCTCAGAAGCACTGGTACTTATTGGAAACTGCTCAAAACTAGCCCGTAAGGATCTAAAGTTTAGTAACAAAATTGACTGTGTCAACATCACTGCTGGTTTGTATTCTTAGCAAAGGAAAGCAATTTAGAAACTGTATGCACCTGTTGGTAGTCGGTACAGAGGCCATGTGTGGAATCTGATTTAGGAACAAGTATCAAACACAAGGACTTTAGAGTCAAGAAGTATGGTTCTTGCTCAAACCATACTGTGCCTACTTGACCGCTTCCTGAAGATCATGTACAGAAGATGGCTTCTTGACTGTCACGGTTTTATTTTGCTTTGCTACAGTTGTCTATTGGCTTTAGGTTTGTAACTCCAGACACTGAATACAATTGACACATAGGCAGTTTTCCCACTAGTTTTTCAGTTAATTAGTCTGGACCTAGAATATAGAACTAATTAGTGAAATCCTCCATTTTGTGCACAGGTAGAACTATAATAAATACCATATGTTGACTTGATACTTTTGGCCACGACTGTACATTGATCTGTATATATTACGCTGTAGACTATTGGTATGAGAGGGAACATCACTAAATTAGGAAGGAAATGATGTGTCTGACACAAATCAAGACTTAGACAGTCTAGCACAAGGTTGATGTACTGTATACCCAGCAACTCTGCTTCATTTGACGCTTTTGCCACCTCAGGACATGGAACTGCAATCACTGTATAATCCCAACAGGAGCAGTTTTAAGATGGGGAAATGTCACTTTTTTAAGTTGTAAGATAAAAGGACCAATACCGAGTCTCATGGATGGAGTTCTGCGCTTTTTCCTTTCATCATGATGCACCTTTGTATGAGACCAGGAGACATGCAGATCATTTCTTGAGCACTAAACCATACTCCAGCACATTACATGAGACAATATAACTTCTGGACAGGAGGTTTGCTTTAAATACTAAAAATGCAACCTCTAATTTTGGAGGGCTAAACCCTAATGACTTTTGCACAGCCTCTGGTAGCGCATATAACACAGTCATAACCTCTTCATTCTTTTCTGCGGCTAGGCAACACTTATGGTATGAAACACTAACTTTAATGACTGATGATACCACTCTGGGGCACTCTGGGATTCTGAATGATATGGGCTGGAAAGGAGGAAAGAGCTCTAGATTATGCAGGGGGAATTGTCTGGTTTGATTCACCTGCAAATGTATAAACCGGGTATAACCATCAACATTCGTCAGCTTTCTCAGTAGTTACATAAACTGGATATTAATCACTCAATAAAAAAATGGACAGGACCTACAGTAACAACTGAGAACAGGGACATCAGGTTTATGGACCACTACCAGGACAGGTGGCACACAATCACTAGCAAGATTGTTACAAAAAGGTTGGTCCACACTTACAGCATTTATTACAGTAAACACCATTCATAAAGGAGACTTAACACATGGCAGGTTGACAGAGAACCAGTGTATCTGATCGATTTCAAAGCACAGAATTAGGTGTCATCAGATGAAGTAACATACTGTAATAAATGCTTCTGCACTCGGGATTCTGCACATTAGTATATGTGAGGGGGCAAACTTTTCAAAATGGGTGGTGACCATGGTGGCCATTTGGAAGTCGGCCATGTTGGATCCAACTTTTGTTTTTTCAATAGGAAGAGGGTCATGTGACACATCAAACTTATTGGGAATTTCACAAGAAAAACAATGGTGTGCTTGGTTTTAACGTAACTTTATTCTTTCATGAGTTGTTTACAAGTTTCTCTTTGGTCACAGCCATTGACATGTTGAAGAGGTTAACACGTGATGAGCGGATCGAAATTGTGTTGATATCTGGTGAAGGCAGTAACCGGGTCATTGCAGCAGATTTCAATGCAAGACACCCTACGAGACCACCCATCTCCCATGCTACAATTAGCAAACTGCTTGCTAAGTTTGGTGAAACTGGTTCAGTGTTGGATTTGCCAAAATGTGGACAAACTAATGAACAAACATCAGTAGCTTCATTCAGCAAGAGCCCACAGCGTAGCACTCGCCGCATGACACTGGAGAGTCACATGTCACCCTTACAAACTCCAGCTACTGCAGCATCTCAGTGAGGATGACCCAGATCGGCGCACACAATTTGCAGAATGGGCAAAACAAAAATTGGAACAGGACCCTCAGTTCACGCAGAAGATTTTGTTCAGTGATGAGGCAAACTTTTATGTGAATGGTGAAGTTGACAAACAAAACCACCGCTATTGGTCTGACCCTAACCCACATTGGATAGATCCCTCCAAGACTGTTGGAACAAAAAAAGTGATGGTATGGTGTGGTATATGGGGTACAAAGATAGTGGGGCCATTCTTCATCAATGGAAACCTCAAGGCCACTGGATATTTGAAATTGCTACATGATGATGTGTTTCCCTCTTTATGCACTGAAGCTGGCACGTTCCCTGAGTTTTTCCAGCAAGATGGTGCACCACCACATTATGGGTGTCAGGTCCGAGCATTCCTAGTTGAACAGTTTCCTGAAACGTGGATTGGTCGTCGTGGGCCAGTTGAATGGCCCCCAAGGTCTCCCGATCTGACCCCCTTAGACTTTTATCTTTGGGGTCATCTGAAGGCAATTGTCTATGGTGTGGATACGAGATGTGCAGCACCTGAAACTACGGATACTGGAAGCCTGTGCTGGCATTTCTCCTGCAGTGTTGCTATCAGTGTGTGAAGAGTGGGAGAAGAGGGTTGCATTGACAATCCATCACAATGGGCAGCAGGTTGAACACATTTTATAAGTGGTCAGAAACTTGTAAATAACTCATGAAAGAATAAAGTTACATTAAAAGCACACCAATGTTTTTCTTGTGAAATTCCCAATAAGTTTGATGTGTCACATGACCCTCTTCCTATTGAAAAAACAAAAGTTGGAACCAAGATGGCCGACTTGCAAATGGTCACCATGGTCACCACCCATCTTGAAAAGTTTGCCCCTCACATACACTAATGTGCCACAAACAGGACGTTAATATCACCAACCATTCCCATTTTATTAAGGTGTATCCATATAAACGGCCCACCCTGTAGAAACTCAATTCCACATGTGAAAGTCATCAATCAGTGACTCATTCTTCAGCCGGCAGCAATGACAAGTCAAATCAGAAGCGATGCATTTCCTCTGCTTGATTTTGGGACGTTATTTTCTCAGTGCATGTGTTATTGAATTGGCCCATAAACAGACAGTAAGAAACAGGGTTTTAATAATTTCAGGATTTTTAAACTTTGAAATCAGGCGTTGTGTCTCGTTGACTGACGTGAGGTATCCCTTGTAAAATGCTGTATTTTGATGGAGTTAAATATTATTTTTCAGAATGTGGCATCTGCCACCTGTGCATAAAACGAAATGGAATAAATGTTATAGAAAATTGTTCAGTTGCGCTAACTTAGTTTGTTAAATTAGACAGTCCTGTAATTTATCTTGTGAAATTTGAAAACTAGTTTAGTTTTGTAACATCTTGTGCTTCTTGTAATTAAAATTAATTAACAATTTTGTACGAATTAAATATGCGGTTAACGTTGGGGTTTTGTTAAGGTTGTTTTGTTCTTGGATTTAGACCTGTTTTTAAGTGATTTTTTTTTTTAGTTGATCAAGTATTAATCTTTCATGTTATTTGTTGAGAACCGTGACTGGTCAAAAAGAAGTGCTATTTCTGAATGGTGACATTATATATTAGATTGGCCTTTGGAGCTATGGCAAAAGCCTGTTAGATTGGACTTATTTATTCAAATTTATTTTTACAAATTTATTGGACAGCGATGGAAAGCACATGAAGCGATGCACTCATCATGCAAAGTGGCCACTGTACAAGCCTCTGGAGGCAGTTTTATGATCTGGGGTTAGTTTTATTGTCTAGGTTATAACATCCATGGAGATTTTCTACCCTGATGGCAAAGGCATATTCCAGCAGAAGTGGAAAGTAACGAATGACATTTACTCATGTTGCTGTAATTGATTAGTTTTTTTGTGTACTTCTACTTTTTTAAAAATCTGTAATTTTACTTTTACTTAAGTATGTTTCGTTTGAAGTATTGTAATTCGCTACATTTTAAATCAAATGCACTGCTGAGTAAAACGAATGAAAATGCAAAAAATATGATGCTTTGTATAAATGCTTTGTTGCGCCCGCGTGTGTGTATCGTGTCCTGGTCGCGCACCGCTCCAGACTCCACTCCAGGTTTTCTCACTGTCCCCACATCAGCGTCTACCTGACCTTCCACACGGTCGCTTCCGCCCTGAGAGTGACGTCATCAACCAGCGCCACCATATATAAACCAGAGAGAGACGCGGGAAAGAGGAATTGGTTGTGACTTTTTGCCTCGCATTGACTTTGATTATTGCCTTGGTCGGTCTTTGTATAAATGTATAGATAATTTCACTGTATGTTTGTGCGCTCACCAGTTCTAATGGCGTGGCTGCCATTTATTTTGGGAAGAGGGAATTTATTCACTGTTTTTGGTTTAGGGAGTCAGGGAAGGTGCCTGTATTTTTATATCCCAACACTAGACTGGGACGTAACGCCATATTTAAGTGACCACTTTGATTTTCAAGCACAAGAAGGACAACAGCTTTATTATGCAATGATGTTCCTTCAGTTAAAAACAACTAGTTTGAGATTGATACCTGGTCATCTTTTTTGAAGTACACTAGAATGCCTCATCCCACCCCGCTGTTAAAAAAACAAACAAACAAACAAAAAAGTTACTCTGAGTAAATTTTTTATGAGCTATTTTTTACTTTTACTTGCGTAGATTTTTATAATGGTAACTTTACTTGTACTTCAGTAAACTTTCACTGCAGTAACAGTACTTTTACTTTTAATTTTTGTACTTTTTCCACCTCTGTATTCCAGTACTTAAAATTGTGAAAGAGTGGTTCTGGCAACATGAAGAATCATTTTCACACATAACTTTCTGTAATCAAAGCTAATGGTGATTAAATAAAATCTTAGAGTGTTTTTTTTTTTCCCTTGGTGAGGCTGTCTAGGTTTGTCTTAAGATGTTTTCTTAGTCGTCAGATGGGGTGGACCAAAATGATGTAACTTATCAGTTAAAATTACATGAAGTCATACAATTAGGCATAATTGGGGATATAGATTTGTGAGACAGCTTCAATGCAGGTGAAAAGCAGAATGAAAAGTAAATGAATTATTAGAGACCTATGTAGTCATGCAGGGTTAGGCATGATGAACTACCGGTTCGATATTTTTAACCTTGAGTATGAGCATATAATGTATATGTTATACCCTTTGACTTTTACTCAAGTACATTTTGCCTCCATGCTACTACTTATAAATCTGTAAAATTCTGATACAGTATTTATGCTCTTAAAAGTACAATTTCTCTGTATGCTGGTTAGACACCCTGAAGAGGTGAAACCTCGTTCATACATATGCCTTCGCATAGGTCCCATTTATGAAATATCCTGAAGCCTCCACTGGGTCCCATTACTGTAAAAAGTGAACACTGACTTGTGCAGAGTGAAACAGAGTCAATACTGCAATCAACTGAGGAATGAAACTGAGATAAAAGGGGATCAAAAATGTCAGCTTGACATTGAGATGATAAGTTGCGGGAATGATGTCAGGCTGATATCTGCTGAATAGGACCATCTGTTATACCCACATGCTATCTAAAGCATCTGTTTGATGACACGAGCATCTTCCTGCTCACACAAAGACAAATGCACTTTATGATTATGTCTAGTTAAAGTTGGGGGTTTGTTTTGTTCTTAGACGTAGACCTGTTTTAAGTGATTTTTTTAGTTAATAAAGTGTTATTCTTACATGTTATTTGTTCTACACACACACACACACACACACACACACACACACACACACACACACACACACACACACACACTTCTGGCCGTCCAGTACACCTAGAGAAAGAAAGAGATTTCTCTTAGTTTAAATTACAAATTGGACATCAATTCTTCAGCTCTTTACTGCTCCCTACTGTTCGTAACATGAACTCACATACAATCACATACACACTTCCGACAGTTTATAAATGCAGCTCACGTGTGCAGGCAGACAACACACTCACACATACACACAGAAACACTAAGAGGTTGAACCGAAAGAAATAGGCTATTCATTCTCGCCTCCATTCTCACAACATATTGCATTTTGTACCGTTTTGCAGATAAGTGATAAGCTGGCCTCAAAAACGTTCATGTGGACAGACATGACAGACAAATACACTTGCATAAAACATTTTTTTTGCCACATTTTTTTTGCCAGACTCTAATGCATTTCCTTCACTGACCCTGACATTTTAAACCGCTGCTTGATGGACACTCAGGAAAAGACAACACTGAATGAAGGAACAGAGCTTCATGCTTTGCACAAGCTGTTCGGACTTGTAGTACCTTTTTAACCTCTGTCGAAAAAGAGTGTAATGACAGATGCTTTGATGTCCATTCAAAGGCTACTTGATACCCTGCTGGCATAAAGTCTTTTTTTTAAGTCATGCATAACTGCATTCATGTTCGGCATATACAATCACGCATAGATCAGCCCTGAATTTGTCTCAGCTATTAAAGCGATGAACAGCAGATTAGGTCTTGCATGATCAGCTGGAGAAAGCATGGAGCTTTGAACTACATATGCACTGCAGCATATGCACTATATTTTTTTAATGACCACAGGCTTGATGTTCACAGGCTTACGGTGATCTACATGAAAATCTGACCAACCTGGTCGTACGTACTTCCGGTAACCGATCAAAACTTGTTTGCATCAGTAGAAAGCAAAATAAAAAGTAAAGGTAAAAAGTAAAGGTAAAAAGTAAAGTTTTTTTTTTCATTTTGTGCAAGATTTAATGAAGGCAGAACTATGGGTCCCAAGAAAGTTTGTAACGCTCATATTAATTAATTAATTAATTAATTAATTAATTAATTAATTAATATTACACGAACATGGGACTTTTATTTTGTCTGCTGGTGTTAACAAAACACAAGATGTTTATTATACATAGCAGATACTGCAGAGCACAAAATATGACTATTAACAATTATATACAAAATTTTGGTGTGTATAGTGTATAAAACTTTTATAAAACTTTTATGTACAGTGGAACCATGGATTACGAGCATAATTCATTCCGGAAGTGGGCTCGTGTTCCAAATCACTCGTAAACCAAATCATCATTTCGCATAATTTTTCGTTCTACAGCCCCATAAAATAAATACATAAAAATAATTAATCTATAAAATGAAAATAAAACAAATTAATCTGCACTTTACCTTTAAAAAAAATTACAAATAAGTGAGGCCCACTCACCCACTCACACACTCAGTCACACACTTCAGGCAATTTGGGAACACAATTTAGCCTAATCTGCATGTTTTTGGACTGTGGGAGGAAACCTGAGTACCTGGAGGAAACCCACCAAACGCGGGGAGATTGTGGAAACTGCATGCACACAGAGGTTGAACTCAAACCTGACTGGGAATCAGACTCGAACTCTGGAGGTGTAAGGTGACATTGCGAACCACCTAAGCCACCAGGCTGCCCATGATGGTTGATATGAGTGTGTTTTCAATTTATGAGTGTATTTTGGGATTAGCAAAGGACATAAGATCGTTTACTAAAAAGTGGTTCTCAACTACGGTCCTGTAGGGTTACTGCCCTGCTTTCTGAATCAACTAAGTCACAGCCTTTTCTTCATTGAACTGAATGTAGTAGAGGAGGAAAACCATTGTGCTACTGTAAAAAAGGGTGTCTACTGAAGTTTTTTTCTAATAATTATCCAAGTTTCCTTTGACAAAATGGGACAAGAAGATTTAATTGCACACAACCTCATGGGTTTTCCTCTGTCCTGTTGGCCCTGTAGTTCTTAAAAACACTTAATGCATATTAGCAGGTGGAGAAAAAGGTCACCAAACCCAAGCTGCTTTCTGTGTTCCAACATTTTCAGCATGTGACTCAGACTATCTGATGGAAGCATGGGGGTTTTGTCTGCCAAGACCACTGCTGTGATAAAGGGAATCTGGCTGAAGGCTTTCCTCTGTCTGACTGTGTGTGCGTGGTTGTGCATGTCAACGTTAGCCATCTGCAGAAGGCCCTCATGAGCTATACTATCCACTCGTTTCATCATACTTCCACCTCCATATCAGCATCTGTTGTTTATGTTGAACTACGTTTTTTTTAATTTTTTTTATATGAAATATGCAACTAGAAACAGAACCCACGTCACTCCCTGACACATGAGTAACTCACCCATATGCATTTGTCTAATTCAGGAAACTGAACATGCATATAGAGATGACACTTCTTTCCGATATTATTTGATATTTATTCATATTTACACTAAAGACAGTTAAATGTGAAATTATAACGTGAGAGGATTTTCCATTTTTTCACGTTATATTTATTTATTTATTTATTTATTTAACTGAATTAATTTCATACTGATTGCCATAAAAGGACATTGTATGCATAACCTTAGCTTTAAAAATACAATAATTACATTTTAGCTCCAATCACACAAAAGTACTGTAATATTAACAAAATACATTTGTTTGCAATGTCAACATCATGTAATACATAATGATTTGAGTGATCTAATTTGTGTATATCCCAGCTTGTTAAGAAATGTACAACACCAAACATAATACTATCTCATAGCACCCATGCAGCAGAAAAGATGAAGTGTCCTGCTGAAGTGGCCCAAAGGTGGCAATCTGAACATCCAACTCTTTAATCAGTAATTACCGTATGGTGATGATGCAGAACTTTGTTGTTAATGAGAATCATTCACAGTTGATTTATTGCTGACTGTTTAAATTGATCCATAGTTTTGGAAATAGGTATTCATTAATTTATTCATTCATTCAACATGGATACATTGGTTGCATCAGCGGATCATTAGCCCATCCCTATAAAACTAGTTATGAAATAAGAATATGCCATGGTTGTTAACAGGTATTGCTTAACAACAGGCACATAAGGCACATGCATTTATCCATAAGGTAATGGTAATACTGTAAATGCTGGTTGGAGAGTCCCCATGAAAATTGTTGGCCTGGGGCCCCAACAAACCTGCCTCTGCCTGGTTGGAATCCCATCATATGACAATATGCACACACATTTTCTAACTAGGAGCAATTTCACCTACTGACACACAAAATTGTCACTGTCACCTAAATTGAGCCACACACGTGCTGCCAAAAAAGGGACCCAGGCATCCCAGCTTTCTCTCTGATCAAACAACCAGTTACACTGCAACACTAATCAAAACTATCAAAAGATGTATTGGTTACCTTGGTTAATCAATCTTTAAAGTCTGTCAAAAGAATTACATTATCTAAATTTAAGCACTATAGCGCTTTACAAAAGTAAGGTGCATAGTATCTGTCTGAAACCAGTCTGTCCTAACTCAAAGTCGATGTATACATACATACATATATATATATGCATCAGTAGAAAGCAAAGTAAAGGTAAAAAGTAAAGGTAAAAAGTAAAGTTTTTTTTTTTATTATATATATATATATATATAAGTTTGGACACCCCTTCTCATTCAGCGAGTTTTCTTTATTGTGTTCTTTCTTGTGTTCTTTAGCCCAAACGCGTCTCTTCTGCTTGTTGTCTGTCCTTAGCAGTGGTTTCCTAGCAGATATTCTACCATGAAGGCCTGATTCACACAGTCTCCTCTTAACAGTTGTTCTAGAGATGTGTCTGCTGCTAGAACTCTGTGTGGCATTGACCGGCTCTCTGATCTGAGCTGCTGTTAACCTGCGATTTCTGAGCCTGGTGACTCGGATGAACTTCTCCTCCGCAGCAGAGGCGACTCTCGGTCTTCCTTTCCTGGGGCGGACCGCATGTGAGCCAGTTTCTTTGTAGCGCTTGATGGTTTTTATGACTGCACTTGGAGACACTTTCAAAGTTTTCCCAATTTTATCGGACTGACTGACCTTCATTTCTTAAAGTAATGATGGCCGCTCGTTTTTCTTCACTTAGCTGCTTTTTTCTTGGCATAATACAAATTCAACCTCTTTGAATGAGAAGGTGTGTCCAAACTTTTGGTCTGTACTGTATATCCCATAATTCAGTACAAGACAATATGGTGGACAGTTTAATAGCTTTCCTGTTTTCCAAAGAGAAACATTATCTGTTTCAGTATTCAATATAAATGAATAAATAAATAAATAAACAATAATTTTCAGTTTTAATTGGCAAACTAATTGTTTTCCAGTGAAGCCATCTTGCAACTTGAATGCAATGAAAGCCACACTGTAAACCCTAATGCTCAAAGTAATTTAACATATTGCGTACCGTTAACTTAAATACTTACAATTTCAAATTAATCGACTTTGATGAGTATTTAGAACTTTTTGGAATTCATGAGAAATGACACTTTTCAAGTTACCGTAGCTGAACAAATTCGATATTTCAAGTAATTAAATACTTAAGTAACAGTAACTGTCACCTTAAAGTTCCACCAACTTAAAATCTTTCAGACTAGTGATTTTGTGTCTGACGTCATCAGGGCAATAGGGCGCTGGTGGCTCAGTGGTAGGTGTTTCGCCTGGTATGCGAACGGCCCGTGTTTGATTCCCAACAACTGGAAGATGTGCCTGCTGTGGCGACTCATTGCCGGGAGCAGCCGAAAGACCAACAACTACAAAAAATTATAACTGCTATTAAATATTATATTAAATATAATTATTTAATAATATGAGTGCAAAGTAAATAATGCAAGTAAAGAACGATTAATATGAATGAGTACAACAAACCCAAAAACTGATAGTTTACTTAAAATTGGAAACATCATTACTTAAAAAAAAAATGATGTAACTGAAGTTTTGCCAACTTATTCGGGTTTACAGTGCAGGTTAAAAATTACTGAGGGCAATTACTCAGTCAATTAGTCACAAGCAGCAGCGCGATGGATTGAATACTGTACTTCACTGTGTTGTAATTGTGTATCATACAGTGCTGGAGAAATTGCAGAGTAGATTTTTGCTCTTTTTTAGATTAAAGCCAGGATTGGCCTGTTCTGAGCATGTTCTGCCAGAAGTCATGGTGGTCAAATGGTTCAAAACCCAGTCTGGCAATAGATCCATAAGTGTCTAAGCTGCCTGATGTGGACCACTAACAGCCAAGACATCCGTCCTACTTGCCTGTCTATCATGTTGTTTCACAAAAACAAGCTCTGCCTCTTGTAATAGCGTAATAGCAGCCTTGCCAACCATCGTGCATTTAGTGTAGGAGTTTCTGTATGTATACAGCCATCATGGATAATTGATGTTTTCATAAGATTTCTGATCTTTGTCAAAACAACCATTTATGCTTTACACATTCCTTTGAAACTATTTTTAACAGATGTAAAGTCAGGTCAGAGGTATTAAATGATGGCCCCATTTTTTTTCTTTTCTTTTTTTTTTCCTTTACCTCTGCACACCGCTACAATAGATTTGCAATAAAACCATTCAAATGCGATTGAAGTGTAGACTTTTAGATTTAATTCAAGAGTTTTAACAAAAATATGCTATTAATATGCTTTTAGAAGGCAGCTCAATGGTGTTGTGGGTAGCACTCTGGCCTCACACCTCCAGGGTTGACGGGTTTGAGTCTCATTTCAATATAGCTGGTTGCTTTCAAGATGCAAGCCACTGGGAACATTTAAGGACAAATTAAACTTGGATGTGGAGGAAAACATTTACAAAACACTTCCAAGTTCATTCGAAAAAACTAATTTAAGGTATCACTGACTTGAAACCTCCCGGTGGGGCATGTCCAACCAGCTGTGCCTCACTCCCTAAGGAGCTCAATCTTTGAGCTGATGAGCTCAACCTACCCTCATTTTAACGGAGGAAAAAAGAGCTCTTGCTCAAAACAGGGTGAGCACATACAATTTCCACCTCTAAAGTGTGTGCTACCATGGGCGGGGTGAATGCATAGAAAGCAGCTGGCACTGATGGCATCCCTTCCTGAGTATTCAGCGCATGTGCAGAGCAGCTGGTCTTCATCCCTCTCACCCCTCATCTCTCTCATTGTACAGTGCTTAGTCTTAGTCTGTCTCCCACCCACTCTGGACCCATACTAGTTTGCCTATTGCCCAAATAGGTCAACAGAGGATGCCGTTTCTAAGGTGTTCCTTTCTGACTTGACTCATGTTGAAAATCCTGAGATGTATGCCAGGATGGTGCTTGTCGATTATAGCTCAGCTTGTCTTGACGTCTTGAAGCTGAAACAGCTTGGCATCAGCAAACCATTTTCTGGACTTCCTCACAAACACCACAGTAGGTTTGACTGGACAACCTCCTGTCCTCCAGTCTCACCCTCGGAACTTGAGTTCCACAGAGATGTGTATGTTTTCCCCTCTCTTATACTCTCTTTCCTCTCATAACTAAGCTTCGGACATTATAGCAAATTTACAACTGAACCTTTAGGTGATAGCCCTGATCAAAGGTTAAGCAATGGCATGGCTTATGAGGAGGAAAATCCAGCACCGAGTAGCATGGTGTGAGGTAAATAACTTGGAACTCAACACCAAAAAGACACAGCTCGTCATTGTGGGTTTCAGATGAACATTTACAATAATGAAGGCGTTGTTGAGAGTGCACTTAGCTGTAAGTCCCTTGAAGTCCACACCTCTGAGGATCTCTGAGGGGGAGTAATCATCAAAGATACCTCTCACCCCAACCATGGACGATTCATCAGGCTACCTGATGTTGAGCATGTTATCTTCTTGACATGTCTTTTTCATACTATACTGTTTATTACCATATATACCCTACACTTATTACCTACTACACATTCTGTACATTACCCCTTTATACAGTATATGGACTCCTACCCTCATTTACACAGAAACAAACAACAAATACGCAGAAAATGAAGATAGATTGAGTCAAGTCAAGGGAGGAAACTCAGCATTTGTTGTATATCCGCTGTTTCCTGACTTTAGGCAGTCATTCACCACAAAGGATTTCCCAACAAGTATATAAAATGATTCTTAGATAAGGGTCAGTGTGGTGGCTCAGGTGGTTGAGGCTATGGGTTGCTAACAGTTCAATCCTCTTCACCACCGGGTCACCACTGCTGCGTCCTTGGGCAAGGCTCTTAACCCTACACCCAATAAAACCAACCAATGACTTGCCTGCCCAAGCTTGGTTAGGAAATGGAAGAGTTGAGCTGAAACAGGAACATGTGCCAGATCTTGCGGATCAAATGATCTGATCTAACAACTCGCAGGGAAAAAAAAAAAGAAACAACCCCCCCAAACATATAAATAAACATTATATTTATGCTAGTTTGTCCAATTACCTTTAATACTATGAAGAAGAACAAATGTACAAGTGATGCAAAATACAGGTCTACACAAAGAGTGCTTGAGGTCTGGCTGTGAAGGAAACGAAATATTTGCGTAACCTTCTCCCATTAAAGCATTAACCACAACACCAACAAGTCCTAAGCTACTGTAGCACCTGACCTGGATGGGTGAGTAAATAAATGATTAATAGTTTGATGAGGTACATGTAGAGCAAGTGCGTTATTTCTGAAGCCTCACATAAGGTGCGCAGCTTTTATCTGGACCCATCATCAGTGTCTTTTTATCCTTAAATACATTACACTTACACAAGCTTTGATCCAGCTCCGTCAGCAGTGTTCTCTAGCATGGCGGCTCTCTCTTTTGTGTGCGACTATGATGACGTCTGCTTTGCTTATTGTTCTTAAGGGTATTTTCACTGCAGCCTGAAAGAGGTAGGAGACTAAAGATTTGGTCTAAACAAGGCCTGAGTTGTGTCCTGTAGCCTAAGAAGAAGAACATGAAAAATACTAATAAAAGAGAGAGACAAACTGACTTACAGTATCTCGCAGATATCTGAGTAGTTTGTCCTGCATGCAACTTTGGTGCATCATATACCAGTTTATTAAAAGTGCTCAAATTTAGAGGCGTTTTAGGCAAACAAAATCGAACTGTTTCTGAGCAAAGGATTCAGTGCAGTAATGGGTGCTTTTGTTGAGTGTACAGTGACATTTTGTACAGTCACCAAGCTTCCCACGTACAGGTTACATAAACACAAAGCAAGAGCTTTTGTATCTGTGTACACGTGATCAACATCCCGAGCCACACACACACACACACACACACACACACACACACACACACACACACACACACACACACACACACACACACACACACACACACACACGCAGCTGCAGTTTAGGAAAATGGAATATAAGTAGTAGTACAGTAGACTGGCCTTGAGTGTTACGAATTGCATCATCAACACGTCACTTACTATGTCATTGTGTATAACACGTCTCCTGTAGAGAGTTGCAGGGGAGTCTAGGGGCCTAACTCAGTAGACTCAAGGAACAAGGCAGGATAGACCCAGGCCAGAGTGGCAGTTTATCGCAAGACACAAGATCGCAAACACTCACTCACGCCCACACTAAAAACAATTTGCATGTCCTTAGAGACTGGGTATCCAGAGGAAATCCACAGCCAGGAATCAAACCCTCGACCCTGGAGATGCGAGGCCACAGTAATAACCACTATCCCACCTGGCCATCTCTAGTTTTTATTTAATTAAATTACATTTAATTGATTTAATAGCTAAAGATTAATCAACAAGTGCATTATCGTGTATTCTAACAGGTACTGTATAAGGTTATACAGTATGTCACAAAAGTAAGTACACCCCTCACATCTTTGCTTTGTTATACTTTTTCATAGGACACCACTGCGTAAATGAAAAGTCATCAGTGTAAAGTTTGTATAGCAGTGTAAATTTATTGTCCTTCACAGGTTCACAGGTTCACAGGTTGCTATTGGAATCCTCTTCCACACCTTGTGCTCCTCCACCTTACTTTCCAGGATGCCCCAGAGGTGTTCTATGGGGTTTAGGTCTGGAGACATGCTTGACCAGTCCATCACCTTTACCCTCAGCCTCTTTAGCAAGCCAGTGGTTATCTTGACGGTGTGTTTGGGGTCACTATCATGCTGGAACGCTGCTCTGCGGCCCAGTTTCCGGAGGGAGGGGATCATGCTCTGCTTCAGTATGTCACAGTACATGTTGGAATTCATGTTTCCCTCAATGAACTGTAGCTCCCCAATGCCAGCAGCACTCATGCAGCCCCAGATCATGACACTCCCACCACCATGTTTGACGGTAGGCAAGACACACTTGTCTTTGTACTCCTCACCTGGTTGCCGCCACACACACTTGACACCATCTGAACCAAATAGGTTTATCTTGGTCTGATCAGACCACAAGACATGATTCCAGTAATCCTGGTTCTTAGTTTGCATGTTTACTAGACTACTAAAGACACACCTGAGATTGCAGACCCCGTCTCAAAATTCTCCAGATCTCAATCCAATCGAGCTCACATGGAGGCACACCCTGCAACCCACAGCAAACAAAGGATCAACTGCCAATGGTACAGCACATGGCCAGAGGTCTAGTGGAGTCATGCCTCGAGGTGTAACCTACACAATACTGAGCTAAAAACACAAAAGTTATGCATAGAAACTGGTATACTATGGTATTCAGATAAAAAAAAATTAGAAGAAAAAATGCATAGTATGACATCTGAGTAAAAACCTAATTGGTCAAGAGTCTTTGCTATTTAAATTTTTATTTTACTTATCTTTAATATAAGTGAATAAGAAGTTTCAATTACTTATTGGTAAAGTACTTTTTGTGAAGAATTCCTTGTGAAGATGAAATCACAGCAGCAGAGCATGATGTACCTAAGCTCATCATGACTGTACTTTTTGTGCACAAGCAAGTAAAGAAAGAGCAACAAGTTAAATATAATTGTGGTTATAAAAATGCAAGTCATGATGGGGCCAAAGCAGTAGTAGGTGGCACAAAAAAAAAATCATGATCTTAGTATAACTACACTACTATTACTACTACTACTACTACTACTAATAATAATAATAATAGGTTTTACATTTAAACTCACAGACACATTTTGTTTTTTTAAGAGACGTTAATTATTCTGGATGAACGCAACAGTTAGTTGGAACAAAAATTCATGGATACAGTGGAACCTTGGATTGCGAGCAACGTGGTGATTACGAGTGTTCCGCAAGATGAGCAAAGATTTTTTTATAACTTTTGATTAAAAAAACGAGCAAGTGTTGGTTTACGAGTGCCGAGTATCATGTATCACGCATGGACCTCTTATTTTGAGACCAAGCGTAACTCCTGCGCTGCGGAATTGTGGGTAATTGTCTCCCCTGCTCCCCTGGGTCTTACTGCTTGTCTCAGTGTGTGCTGAGTCTCCTACGTGTGTGCGCGTGCGTAATTTGACACCAACACACACACACACACACACACACACACACACACACACACACACACACACACACACACGGACACATGGACACACACTCTTTTTTTTTCAGGTAAAACGGTGCTTCCATTGTGTGCGTGTGTTTGTTGTGAAACTTAGAAAGAGAGGTGGGGAGAGGGAGGAGGAGTGTTACTGTGTAAAACGAGGCAAGGGAAGTGGCTAATTCACACACACGGCGCCTGCATGCACAAATGGAAACACGTATCTGTCATGATTTATTTTTTGCTTTTTTATGTAAAGTGCAGGTTAATCTGTTTTATTTTCACTTTATAGATTGTATTAATTATTTTTATATATTTATTTTTTTGGGCTGTGGAACGAATAATTAGACTTTTCGTTATTTCTTATGGGAAAAGCTGATTTGATTTACGAGTATTTTGGAATATGAGCCCACTTCTGGAACGAATTATGCTCGTAATCAAAGGTTCAAATTCAAATTCAAATTCAAATTTTATTTGTCACATACACAGTCATACACAGTACGATATGCAGTGAAATGCTTATACGACCGCTCCGTGACCTTAAATATTTTTACAAAAGGAACCTATAAAACAGATTCCAATAAAATTACAAAAAATATATATATACATAAAATCTGAAGTATTTACTCCACACACAGTACAGGTTCCACTGTATTTAAAAAATTGTTCATGAGAGTAATGAAAAGTTAAAGTATAATAACTGCTCATTTAACTTGTATGAGACAGTATGAGATTGTTTTCAGCACAGTGTAGATTTAAAATCATGGATTACATGGTTATAACATCAGACAATATTTTTATTGCATATTAACGACTACTATTAACTAGATACATGCTACATGCTTAATAAACTAAAGTTTTCAGTGTGCCTGAAGGGCAGATAGCAGTATACCATGTATTGTGTGGTTGCACTGAAAACCTTAATGAATGTTTAATGACTTAACATGCATTATATTTGCATCACTGTGCCATAGTGATGCATGGTACATGATGGTAGTCCAATGCTACTTGTACCCTGGCACTATGTATACCAGGGCAGTGCCATAGATTATACTATCAGGGTATTTTTGAGAAGAGAAGAAATAAATCCCAGCAAACTGTAATTAACACTAATTAATTAATATGAATTAATACTTATACATTAATACTAATTAATATACATTAATACTGTGTGTGTGTGTGTGTGTGTGTGTGTGTGTGTGTGTGTGTGTGTGTGTGTGTGTGCGTGTGTGTTTAAATAGTGGTCACTTGTAAAATGCTGCTGTATAGTGGTACAGTACATGGTATAGAAAAGTATAATAAATTTTTCTCTGTAACATTTAATTTTATTTTGGATCAGGGTGCCTAAGAGTTTGGCAGATGACCTTAAACAGAGTAACTTACGTTTTGCATTTGAACAGTTGAGCCTTGAGGGCAACTTAGTGTTGCTGGTGCTTGAACCAAGGACCTTCTGATCAGTTCTCCAAAAACGTAACCACTGAGCTACCCCTGACACTATCAGGTACAGTACTATACTACCATATTATGATACGTGACTCTATACATATTGTTCTGAACTGTAGTACAGTATCTGTAAATTCCTAAGGTACCTTCCATGGTAATGTCTAAAGTACCATGGCAATACAGTGAAACCTTGGATTGCTCTGCGAGTATTTTGCAAGACAAGTAAAGATTTAAAATTTGAAGTACTATATTACTGTATGTATTGTATATGCTTTCTCTATAAAGTGTAGCGTGAATTGAGCCAATGGTACTTCTCTCTCTCACACACTGTGGGATTGTGGGTAATCGTCTCCCATGCTCAGTCTCAGTGCATGTACGTCACTCGCATGTCATGATCTCTAGTGGTACTCTGGCTAGATCTGGCGGATGTTGTTGCCGTGGGCAAACAGGGCAGGCATAAACGCAGAGGGGTTTATAAACAGAAATAGTCTTTTTATTTACAGACAAAACAATAAAGACCATAAACAAACAAAGGAACCAAAACAACAAAATCAAACTATCACCTAGGGCTCAGGGCAACACACAGCCTCTTATTAGCAAACACAGCCTCTTATTAGCTGCCACAGGGACTAAGAGCTGACACAATGAGACATGGAGCTGTAACTTACTAAAGACACATAGGGACTAGAGACGGGGCTAACCCTACTAGCAACTAAGGCCTACTAGCGGCTAAATCTGCTAGCGGCTAAGCACTCATGTGGCTACACACATCTAAACAGACAAGGGACACTACATACAAAAAACTAAACAAGAGGAAGACCGACACTGGGGACACACAGAACAGTACTTACACAGGAGGAGACACAGCCTAACTTGTCACGGACTAACCGGAGGTGAAGCAGAAGACTTAGCAGTTAGCCCTGTAGCGTGGATGGTAAACCCAAACGCGGAAGTAGCGCGAGTAGGCAGGATAACCACGCAAGTTATTCTTAGAACTCTCCCGAAGCGAGAGCAAGAGTTTACACAAATAAACCCGCGTTCTAAGTACACACACCCAATCAGAAGCGATAACCCAAGAAAGTGAGTACTCACGTTTGGACGAGCGAGGCGACGGCGAAAGCACGGGCATAACTCAATGACTGAGCGATGTGATGCGTCATCTTGTTTCCTTTTATGCTTCCTGAAACCCGACCGTATTACTTCCGGGTCCTAGTGCCGGTCGTGTTATGAGTGTGCATGACAGTACCCCCCCGTCCAGGACCGACTCTCGACGGTCCTGGGGTGGAGGATACCCGACGACGGTAGTCCCGGATGAGTTCGGGGTCTAAGACGAACCGAGCCGGAATCCAAGATCTCTCCTCGGGGCCGTAACCTTCCCAATCCACCAGGTACTGGAGCCCTCTGCCCCGAGGACGTGAGTCAAGGATCCGGCGAACGGTGTAGGCGGGACCACCCTCAATCATACGGGGAGGAGGAGCAGGGTGGGTGGGTGGAACCATAGGTGAGGTGGTGAAGGGTTTGAGCTGGGAGGTGTGGAATACCGGATGGATCCGGAGCGCCGCAGGCAGCTGGAGCCGGTAGGTGACAGGGTTAATCCGGAGATTGATGCGGTATGGTCCGATGAATCTGGGTGATAGTTTCCTTGACTCAGTCTGCAGGTGAAGGTTTTTTGTTGAGAGCCATACCTTATCACCTACTTGGTACATTCGTCCCGGTGGGTGTCGACGGCGATGTTGCAGGGTGTAGCGGCGATTGGCCTTTTGAATGGCTTGGTTGGCTTGTCTCCAAAGCCGTCGACACCGACGAACCAACTGTTGGGCCGACGGCACTTCCACCTCCGGCTCCTGATGATCGAACATCGGAGGTTGGAAGCCGTAGCATACCTCAAATGGGCTTAGGTTGGTGGCAGAAGATAGGTGGAGGTTGTGTGACAGCTCAGCCCAAATGAGGTAGCGGGCCCAGGAGCACTGGCGATCAGCAATAAAGCATCTCAGGTAGCGCTCCAGTTGTTGGTTGGTTCGCTCCGTCTGACCGTTAGTCTGTGGGTGGTAACCGGAGGACAGACTGCAGGTGGAATTGATCAGACGGCAGAAGGCCTTCCAGAACCGGGACGTGAACTGGGGCCCCCTGTCCGAGACGATGTCCTTTGGGAACCCATGCAGGCGGACTACGTGCTCTAATATCAGCTCGGCGGTCCTTTTAGCTGACGGGAGTCCGGAGAGGGCCACCAGGTGAACAGCCTTGGAGAACCGGTCGACGATGGTGAGGAGGGTGTCCTTTCCTTCCGAAACCGGCAGGCCCGTGATGAAGTCAACGGCAATGTGTGTCCAGGGTCGGCGGGGAACCGGAAGTGGTTGAAGTTCCCCGGGTGATGGTCTGTTGCTGTCCTTGGACCTGGCACACACTGGGCACGCCTGGACGAACTCATCTACGTCCTTCTTCATACTGGGCCACCAGAAAGCACGTTGTACAAACAGTAGGGTCCGCCGTCTCCCGGGGTGTCCTGAAAGGGGAGAGGAGTGTCCCCACTGAAGCACTTCGGCCCTGATGGCGTTGGGGACGTAGAGTCGGCCAGGCGGCACACCTGCTGGTGCGGTCTCCGTAGCTTGTGCCTGGCGAACCCTCGTCTCCAAGTCCCACCTGAGCGGTGCGAGGATCTTGGTGGCTGGTAGTACAGGCGCGGGGTCCGCCCGGGGGACGTCTTCCTCGTGTTGTCGGGAGAGGGCGTCGGCTTTGGTGTTCTTGGACCCCGGGCGGTATGACAGGTGGAAATTGTAATTTTCAAAGAATAGTGCCCATCGCGCCTGTCTGGGGTTCAACTGTTTTAACGTGCGGATTGTAATGAGGTTTTGGTGGTCGGTCCAGACGATGAACGGCTCTCTGGCGCCCTGGAGCCAGTGTCGCCATTCCTCCAAGGCCCACTTTATGGCCAGCAGCTCGCGGTCCCCTACTCCGTATCGCTGCTGAGTGGCGTCAAATTTCTTGGAGAAAAAACTGCAAGGATGCAGTTTTTGGTCTGGACCTCGCTGGGAGAGAACAGCCCCGGCGCCCACATCCGAAGCGTCCACCTCCACAACGAATGGTTTATCAGCATCCGGGTGAAGGAGGATGGGAGCAGTGGTGAAGCGGCGACAGAGCTCATGGAAGGCGGAGACAGCAGTTGGGGTGAGATTGAAAGGGTGAGATGATGGGCGGGTCAGAGCGGTTAGTGGCGCTGCAACGGTACTGTAGTCCCGGATAAAGCGGCGATAAAAATTGGCAAACCCGAGAAATCTCTGGAGCTGTTTAAGAGTCTTGGGTAGGGGCCAATGACTCACAACTTCCAATTTCTGCGGGTCCATGGCCACACCCTGGGGCGAGATGACAAAACCCAGGAACGTGGTGGAGCGCTCGTGGAAAGCGCACTTCTCCAACTTACAGTACAGCTGGTGGGCGAGCAATCTCTTTAGAACCGCTCTGACATGCTGGATGTGCTCGTTGAGTGTTCGGGAGTAGATGAGGATGTCGTCCAGGTAGACGAACACCCAACGGCCTAACATGTCTCTGAGAACGTCATTTATGAACTGTTGGAAAGCGGCAGGTGCGTTGCAGAGACCAAACGGGATGACCAGACTTTCGTAATGTCCTGTGGGGGTGATGAAGGCCGTCTTCCACTCATCGCCCTCTCTGATGCGCACCAAGTTGTAGGCGCTCCGGAGGTCCAACTTAGTGAAGATGGTGGCACCAGAGAGGGCGTCCAGGGCAGAGTTGGTAAGAGGCAATGGATGTCGGTTTTTTATGGTAATATTGTTGAGCCCCCGGTAATCGACACAGGGACGTAGACTACCATCGCGTTTCTTCACGAAAAAGAACCCCGCAGCGGCAGGTGAGGAGGAGGGCCGGATGGTACCATGGCGAAGTCCACTGGAAACATACTCCTCCATCGCCTGCGTCTCGGTGTTGGACAATGAATAGAGATGGCCGCGGGGTGGTGTCGCACCTGGCTGAAGATCGATCGCCAGGTCGTATGAGCGATGAGGTGGTAGATGGGTCGCACGTCTCTTACAAAAGACTTCAGCCAGGTCCCGGTAGTCTAGCGGGATTTTATCTGTGTCGACATCGGGGGCCTCGGACTCCCTAGAGCACGTCCCAGCCTCGGCCCGTAGGCAAAGCTCAGTGCAGGTCGGCCCCCATTGGAGGATCCGGCTTTGGGTCCAGGATATGAGCGGGTCGTGCTGCAGCAGCCAAGGGTGTCCGAGGATGATAGGTGGTGAGGAGATAGTGGTGGTGTAAAACTGGATCTGTTCTTGATGTTGGTTAATGATGAGGGTGATAGGTTGGGTTTGAGAGGATATGGGGCTGGAGGAGAGAGGCCGACCATCGACTGATGTAATGGTTACAGGCTGGGATAACGCCTCAATCTTTATCCCCAATTTTTTGGCATAGGAAGAGTCAATGAAGTTACCTGCTGCCCCGGAGTCGACGAACGCGGTACTTCCGACCCGTTTGTGGCCAAACTGGAGATATACTTTAACCGTGAGACGGGAATCATTGGTCGTGGTGGTGGAGAGGGACATGGGACCCGGTGAGTTCCTCCCATTTCTCACCGGGGCTGCGCGTTTCCCGGCCGCAGAGGACAGATGGCCCGATGATGTGTTGAAGAACCACAGTACGCGCAGAGCCCCTCTCTGAATCGGCGTTCCCGTTCTGCAGCGGTCAAGGAGGCGCGCCCTAATTGCATGGGTTCCCCGACTCCTGTGTCAACCACGGCGGGAGGTGGAGTACCGACGGTCCTGGTGGATGCTGCAGTGAATGGGGCGTGAACTTCTGGAACTGGTGAGCGGGAGAGGAAGGGCGTGGTGTGTGGTAGTGCAGTCATGGTGGGTGGCAGGGTTCGAGGAGCTGGCTTGGGGCGAACGAGCAGCCGTTGGTCGATCCGGAGGGCGAGCTGAATTAAACCCTCCAAGGTAGCTGGAAGCTCTCGTCCGGCGAGCTCGTCTTTTATCCGCGCAGCCAGTCCCTCGTAGTAGGCCGTCCGGAGTGCGGAGTCTCCCCAGTCGGTCTGTACGGCGAGAGTACGAAACTCCGCGGTGTAACGGCTCACGGACGACCCTCCCTGCTTTAGATGATATAACTTGGAGTCGGTCTCCACCTCAGCAGCTGGATGTTCAAAAGTGAGCTTGAGCTGGCGGGTGAACTCGGTGTAGGAGTAGGCGACATCTGAATCCGAACGAAGAACCGCCGTGGCCCACTCAGCTGCCTGCCCGGATAGCAACGAGACGAGAAGAGCAATGCGCAGTCGGTCTGTGGAGTATCTGGTGGAATTAAACTCAAACACAAGATCCAACGCAGTTAGAAAAACACTGCACTTCCCATCCGTGCCATTCCATTTATCCGGTAAAGATAAGAAAACATCAGAAGGTGGAGAGGGAGTTGGCGGCGCAGCAGCCGCTGCGATGGGCGTGGCCACAGCCGGCTGAGCGGCCGCCCCGCGGAGGACCGCATTCTCCTGTCGCAGCTCCGCCACCTCGCGGCGCAAGGCCGCGACGCCCTGGAGCTCCGTGCGGAGCGATGCAACCTCACCACGGAGCTGATCGATCAGCTTAGCATGCGGCCAACCACATCGCAGAGGTGAGCAAACTCCGCTGGGTTTACTGCCGGAGGCTCAGTCATTCTGTCACGGACTAACCGGAGATGAAGCAGAAGACTTAGCAGTTAGCCCTGTAGCGTGGATGGTAAACCCAAACGCGGAAGTAGCGCGAGTAGGCAGGATAACCACGCAAGTTATTCTTAGAACTCTCCCGAAGCGAGAGCAAGAGTTTACACAAATAAACCCGCGTTCTAAGTACACACACCCAATCAGAAGCGATAACCCAAGAAAGTGAGTACTCACGTTTGGACGAGCGAGGCGACGGCGAAAGCACGGGCATAACTCAATGACTGAGCGATGTGATGCGTCATCTTGTTTCCTTTTATGCTTCCTGAAACCCGACCGTATTACTTCCGGGTCCTAGTGCCGGTCGTGTTATGAGTGTGCATGACATAACTAAACACTAAACAAGACAGCTCCATGAATCCATCAACACAAGGAACATAAAAAAATAAATAAATGAAAAATAATAGAGCCCTCTTGAAAACAAAGGTTAAACAATATAACTAAAATATAAAACTCTAAGAACTTTAACAAAACCAAAAAGGAATGCTCACTTGACCGTGATATACATATAGATAAACAATGCTCGACCCAGTTTCCCAAAAACTACAAAACATACGAACATAAAACAGTGCCCTCTAGTTGTGGTCCCTTACATGCATAGTCAACATCCACGTACGCGTGTAGTGACGGTTAATAACTGCATTGTAGAAAATAACTGCATGAAGAAAATGGTTAAAAAGGCTTTAGCTGTGCGGGAGATGAATGTGTTTAACGACAATTCAACATCACATTTCCGCGAAATCCTCAAAAGGGGGCAAAAGTGAGTGTCATTAGAAAGGTTCAAAGGAACAGTTTGCCAACATAGGCTCCCTGTCAAAGAGCAGTGATTCCATGTGTGTGTGTGTGTGTGTGTGTGTGTGTGTGTGTGTGTGTGTGTGTGTGTGTGTGTGTGTGTGTGTGTGTGACAATTTTTTGTGTTGTGGAACAAATTATCTAAATTATCTAAACTATTAATTATAGGGAAATTTGCTTTGATATACAAGTGCTTTAGATTACAAGCACACGTCCTGAATTAATTATGCTCCCAATACAAGGTTTAACTATACTTTATTGTATTATTGTTTACATTACCATAGTAAACTAAAATACATAACATAGTACTATACAATGTGTGCCATTTTTCTCTCTGGCTCTGACATTTGTACTACTTTAGAGTTGCATCACTATGTATCTCACACCTTACACATTACACTTGTGCATGTTTTACAGAGAACTCAGTCAGAAGGCATGTAATTGAGTCATTCAGTCACTTGCATGAGCAGATCATTCATCAACCTGAATAACACCTTTTCCCTTTATGAGCCTGATAGGATTCCATTACGACTGACTGCAATAATAACCGGCCTGCACAGAGGGAAAATGAAGCTAAATTGCAGCACACAGCCGTTTTTGTGTGAGGTACTCAAAGCTCCTTGGAGGTCCAGAGGGAAAAAAAAAATCAAGCGTTGTAGACAACTGAAATGAATAAAGATTTCTACTGACATTCCTATACAAATGAAGGTTTTCTTGAAAATTGAGCTTAATTATTCTTTCTTGTAATTTTAAATATTTTCAAGTGACGTGAAATAAAATACAGGTTTACCCTCACTTAGGACTGTTCAACTTCACGATTCTTCAAGCTTATTATCGTAGAAAAAATATGCAATTAGTAGAAACTAAAATTTGAGGTTGGAATATGGATCTTTTCCATGATACTCTCTCTCAATGTCAGGTGGTCATGGGATCATAAGGAAAACAACTAGACTTTACAAGATGTTGCCTGCATTTTTTTGACCCATGTACGCACAAGCACAAGACAAGTCAAAATCAAAATCAACCTAAACCTGATGCATGCAACTTTCCTTTTGTTGTGCCTTTTCTTTTGAGTTGTTATTATTATTATTATTATTATTATTAATATTATTATTATTATTATTAATAGCAGTAGTAGTATTAAATGCTCTGTGGCAGCACGGTGGCATAGAGTCTGTGTGTGTGGAGAATGCATGTCTTCTAAATAATTGTTGGCTTTCCTCTCAGTACTGCAGGTTAAAAAACATGAAGCCCGGAGCTCACCAAAAGTTTTGCCTGCACGTCAGTTACATAAGATATACAGCACTTAATTATTTTATCGGTATTGTGTTAGATGATTTTGTCTAACTGTAGGTAAATGTAAGGGTAATGTAATATAAGTAAGAACTTACTCACTTACTTACAGCATTTAAGAAAGGTTAGGCCCAGCTATGATGCTTGGTTGTTTATGTGTACAGTAATAAACACATTTAGTACTGTTTGTAGTCCATGAGTTTCTCAGGACATAACCACATCGTACGTCGGGGACCATCTGTATAATTTAACCTTGTGGAAAAAGGAGAAACATGAACTGATTTGTAGCTCCTCACTCAAAATGTACGTTTTTCAAATTTCCCGAGGATCTGCAGCTGTAACCTGCATTGAAGACTGCCATCTGTTTCTCCACAGGCAATCCACTCCATCTGGGACGATTTCTTCAAAAAGTTCTGGAAACCAAGGGCAGCACACAAATAGCCACGGCAGTGACACAAGGAAGGGAAGAGACCAAATTGAATGTTTGAATTTTTGAAATACTACATATCACAAGTATTTCTATATTTATAGTATTATTATGGTATTTCTATTTTTTTTAATAGTATTATTACTATTACACGTGTTGCTTGTAACATTAATAATCTAATAATCTAACGCCATGTGTTACTGTTGCACTGATCTTCATAAGCTTTAGTTTCACATCAGTGGTTTTTCTATTGTTAGTATTTTTTCTTTAAAAGCAATTTTGTGTGTACGCCCTGATCAAATGAACTTCAACCTTCTGTTTGTAATTAATGACTAAATGTTAGCATGAGTGAAAGTGGAAAAAATACACACTTACATGTGTAGTGCATAGATAGCCTAGTAAATGTATTACAGTACAATGTCTATGTGGCAGTTCTAACATGTATCGTGCCATGGGTGAACAAAAAAGGTTAAAAAGGTTCAAAAAGATTTTAAAAGATTAAAAAGTGTACTACGCCCCCCCCTCCCCCCCCCTTCTCCCGCAGTTAGTAAAGAGACATTAGTAAATGAAGTTTAGCTACCTCCTTCCCCATCTCTGAGTAAGAGACCTTTCCAGTAAGTCTCCTGCCTTGCTCACAATCTACAGTAGAATCAGGGTGCCAGTAAGATTGATCCATGTTGAGTCATCATTCAGAATTTTTTTTTTTCCACACGCTCTGTACCACCCCCGGCAAGATGCAAGCCCTGGGCAGCTGCCCATGTCATCCATCTAAATCCGCCTCTGATCATACAATATGTAAAATGAAACCGTTTGTATGCAGGGCACCAAAATGCATAGATGCTTTACACACAATCCAAGCAAGAAGAACACAAAAATAATGCACATTTGCATTAAACAAGAAACACATTACTTTTACTGTGTTACTATTTTGAAGAATAATTATTAACAAAAAGCATATATTACAGTAACATGTCCTTTTGTAACATGTTACTCCCATCACCCAATGGCTATACAATAACCTCTAAATAGGAAAATTGTCATTACTCATTACAATTACCTGGCTAGCTTCTTGCTAGTTTTCATTTGTAATATGGAGGTTAACCTTAAAATTTGTCTGACTTCCTACTACTGAGGGGAGTCACATACAGCCTATCTCTCATTTCAGTCCATCCTCCATACACACTGCCATTAAAGATCGTGTAAGTGGCCAATGTCATGGAAGGAGTAAAGAAACAAATAAAGAATTATTTTGACGAACGCATTTAAATGTTTTTTTTTTCCCCCAAACTGAGGCCAGCACAGTAGTGGTTAGCATGGTCCCCTTGCACCTCCAGGGTCCGGGTTCGATTCCTGGCCAGGTTAAATCCCCATCTCTGTGTGCATGGAGTTTGCATGTTCCTCCTGTGCTTGTACTCCGGTTTCCTCTCCCAGTCCAATGACGTGTAGGATAGGTTAATTGGCATTCCCAAATTGCATTGCCCGCATTGTAAGTGAATTTGTGGGTGTGTGGGTGCCCTGCAGTGGATTGGCACCCTGTCCGGGATGTGCCCCGCCTCATGCCCTGGGTCTCCTGGAACAGGCTCCAGGCCCCCTGCGACCCTGGAAACAGGATTAAGCGGTATACATGATGAGGGAATGAGTAAAAAAAAGTTAAAATCAAACAGTATGTTTGAACCCTTGAACAAGGATCCCTTCTAAGGATTAACCTCTTGTCTTGTATCTTTGAATAGTAGAAGTAAATAAATGAGATTTGAAGCAAGAAAAATTCCTTAACATTTCTTCTGGATTTATCTGACGTTTGCTCACAGTCTCATATAGTGCTCAAACAAGTTTTATTTGTGTGGAATTTGTTTGCAGGAGCTTAACCTCTTGCTAACATATTGAGTCATTGTCCTGTAATGTATTCAGAATTGTTGACAGATTTGCTTGATTATTACTGACTCATCCAATTGTTTTCTGCATGCTCTTTATGCATGGCAGAGTTTGCACGTAATATTATTGCAGATATTTAGCCCCATGCTACCTACAGTATCTACAGTTGTGGCCAAAAGCTTTTATCGACAATTACATGACATTTATGCAAAGAGTCAGTATTTGCAGTGTTGGCGCTTCTTTTTCAGGACCTCTGCAATTCGACTGGGCTGCTCTCAATCAACTTCTGGGCCAAATCCTGACTGATAGAAATCCGTTCTTTTATAATCACTTCTTGGAGATTGTCAGAATTAGTGGGTTTTTGTTTGTCCACCCGCCTCTTGAGGATTGACCACAAGTTCTCAATGGGATTAAGATCTGGGGAGTTTCCAGGCCATGGACCCAAAATTTCAACGTTTTGGTCCCTGAGCCACTTAGTTCTCACTTTTGCTTTATGGCACGGTGCTCCATCATGCTGGAAAATGCATTGTTCTTCACCAAACTGTTGTTGGATTGTTGGAGGAAGTTGCTGTTGGAGGGTGTTTTGGTACCATTCTTTATTCATGGCTGTGTTTTTGGGCAAAATTGTGAGTGAGCCCACCCCCTTGGATGAGAAGCAACCCCACACATGAATGGTCTCAGGATGCTTTACTGTTGGCATGACACAGGACTGATGGTAGCGCTCACCTTTTCTTCTCCGGACAAGCCTTTTTCCAGATGCAACAAACAATCAGAAAGAGGCTTCAGCCGAGAATATGACTTTGCCCCAGTCCTCAGCAGTGCATTCGCCATACTTTTTGCAGAAGATCAATCTGTCTCTGATGCTTTTTTTGGAGAGAAATGGCTTCTTTGCTGCCCTTCTTGACACCAGGCCATCTTCCAAAAGTCTTCGCCTCACTGTGCATGCAGATGCGCTCACACCTGCTTGCTGCCATTCCTGAGCAAGGTCTGCACTGGTGGCACTCCGATCCCGCAGCTGAATCCTCTTTAGGAGACGATCCTGGCGCTTGCTGGACTTTCTTGGACGCCCTGAAGCCTTCTTAACAAGAATTGAACCTCTTTCCTTGAAGTTCTTGATGATCCTATAAATTGTTGATTTAGGTGCAATCTTAGTAGCCACAATATTCTTGCCTGTGAAGCTATTTTTATGCAACGCAATGATGACTGCACGCGTTTCTTTGCAGGTCACCATGGTTAACAATGAAAGAACAATGATTTCAAGCATCACCCTCCTTTTAACATGTCAAGTCTGCCATTCTAACCCAATCAGCCTGACATGATGATCTCCAGCCTTGTGCTCGTCAACATTCTCACCTGAGTTAACAAAACGATTATTGAAATGATCTCAGCAGCTCCTTTAATGACAGCAATGAAATGCAGTGGAAAGTTTTTTTTCGGGATTAAGTTAATTTTCATGGCAAAGAAGGACTATGCAATTCATCCGATCACTCTTCATAACATTCTGGAGTATATGCAAATCGCTATTCTAAAAACTTAAGCAGCAACTTTTCCAATTTCCAATATTTATCTAATTCTCAGAACTTTTGGCCTCGACTGTACAACTGTTTTTAAATGAAAGCTCAAAACACGAACATTGATACTGCAGATGATTGGATATCACATGTTTCGCTCACTCACGCATTTTCTAGTGGCGTTAATACCCGTCATTGACTATAAAAGAGACTTTAGAAATAGTTAAAAGGTTAAAGCTTAAATTAAGCTGATTGGTGTTAATGTAATCAATGATATTATTATATGACAGGTTAAAGGTTGAAGCCCATGTACATGTCTGTATGGCAGAACTCTCTGCCGGATTAATAGAAAGAAATCCAATTTTGTAATGTTGAGTCTCTTACGCCTTGTTTACACTACAGTAGGTTGTACTTCTTTCATCATCAGCCAAATACATTCCCTGTTCAGTAAGTGAAGAGTAAATCACAGATGAGAAACAAATAAAAAAGAAGATTGGATAAAGATTAAGTTTTGTCTTGAAAACGACTCTAGAACAAAAAATCAACTTCGGCACTGTTATTTTATTAACTAATACCAGTAAAAATATTTAGTTCAGCTTTTCTAATGAATATCTATTGTTTTTCTTACATTAAGCAAGTAGCTTATTAGTAGCTTTTATTATAGGTTTATTTAAAAATTTGGCACATAACTGTTCATAACTTTTAGCTTTTAGTCAATATTTATATTTCACTTATGGTGCAGGTTAAACTTCAGGCAGATATCTAAGTACTGCAAAAGTTTAACTTCATAACTTCAGTTCTATTCAACATTATGGCTTTAGCACACTGGGCTGTCAGTTTGGGTATTTTACATGCCTGCACGCAGCACTGCGAGAATGGGCACCGACTGGTGGTTAATCCGCACTTATGGATCTCGGGCTTCTCCCTGAGCTCTAAAACATGGTGGAGTGTGTAGCTCCTGTGCAGGGTCTGTTGGTCTGTTTGATAAGTGGTCGGTTTGTCTGGACCTAACGAACTAACAAGCAGAGTTGCGTGGCAGATGCTAAAAGCACAGGGAGTGGCATGTTTGAGGCGTGTTGCTATGCACCTGGGGCTTCGAAAGCTGGCCAGGCAAGTAGTATCTAGGAGATAACCACCTGCTGATGCGCCAATGAGAGCTGGGAGGAGCTGGGAGGCTAATCATGAGAGGTATGGTTTAAGAAAGCTTGCAGAAGCCCCTGCCCATGTGGGTCCACTCTGCACACCACCAAAACTCCCCAGCCCATGCCCGCATGCCAGTGGGGCTCTGGCCACAGACCTGTATATGCATCCTTTCCTTCCCTATTACTCTTAATACAATTACCTCTTTTACGTAAGACCTCGCCTTTAGTGCGTGTCATGGTGCTACTCGTGTGTCAAACCTATTATAAGGCATACATTGATCTGTCCATTTATCTTTGAAGATTCAGTTTTCATTGTCTACTTTTTGACGTAAGCTATCCTGTGTCGCACGTTTGTGTCTGTGTATTGAGAATTTTCACTCACTATATTATAATACTGTACCAATTAAATTACCCTGCATATCTTTGGGCCGTGGGGAGAAACCGGAGTACCTGGGGGAAAACCTGCTAAGCACAGGGAGAACATACATACGCACACAGACCTGAAGTAGGAATATATCCCTTAACCCTTTTAAAAAGATTTCAAAACGTGATGTCCTGTGCACAGCCATCTTCAAGTCATTCTAGTTTTACTAGGATTTGACTGAGCCTTTCCCGAATACTGACCTTCTTCTGAAACCATTTCATTATTGACTTTTTTATGGATTTAGGTTGTTATGATGGAGGGGGATGTTTATTCTCCGGCTGAGGGTTTTATGCAAAACAAATTGTCATTTGAAACTTTTTCATATTTTCCTCTATGAAAATTAGAGCACCAGTTTCAGCTAAAAGAAGCAGGCTCGCAAAATGCTGCCAACCCCATGCTTCCCTAAGGGTATGGTGCTCTTCTGGTGATAGGCTCTCTTGTTTTTGTTCCAAACATTAGAACTATGCACACACAAAAAAAAATGTTCTACCTTGTTTTTATCTGCCCACAACACATTTCTGCACATGGTTTGGGATGATTTACTTGGGCTTGGATTGAATTTATTTATTTTATTTTATTTTTTGTATATTTGTTTGTTTCATGAAAAGGCTCCTCTCCAGCTTAGCTTCTCTACCCCACTGCCTAGACATGTAACTGAATTGTTTGAGGAAAAGCCTGTCCTTGGTAATTAGTGCCTTATTTTCTCCACTTGTTGAAGATGGCCTCTATATTGTTTCACATCTAATGCTTTGACGATCCTGTATTTTTCTTTCCCATCTCCAGATCACCTCAGCATCATTTCCGGGATGTCATCTTGATGCAGAAGTAGTAGCATATTCCTTTTACAGTGTGAACAAGAAATAGAGCCCTTTTTGGACTGGAACTTCACTTTATTCTCCATGTCTCCATTAGCCATTATTCTTTTTTGTTTGTTTGTTTGTTCTTTCTGGGGAAAAACAGAATTAGCCCCCATAGTTTGGGGGCACATTTTAAATTTTTTTTATTATTATTTTTTATGTATGTTTTCTCAAATCAACACAAAGTCAAAAATGCATATACAGCACGTTTCACATTTGTATAAACACCCATTGGGTTATTTTTTTAAATTTAGCAGACACTTTTCCTAGGCATCAACAAGCTTCTGGCAGAATTTAAATTAAAATTAAATGTCTCCAGACCACTTTTTTTTTTCTTTTTTTTTTTTTTTTTGCTGGAGTTGAGTCTCCAAAGAGCTTCAATTTTATTTGCTTCAATCATTTAACAAACAGCTTTGTGTTTAGAGTTGTTGCCCTATTGAAACATTCACTTCTGCCCAACTTTCAACTGTTATCTCATGGTTTCAGGTTATGCTGAAGAATTGAAAGGCAATCCTTCTTCCACCCACTTTATCCATCGAAACATTCCCAAGGATGATATTACTACCACCATGCGTGGTATAGTATTATTGGGGTTGAATGTCCAAGGTTTATCTAAAACAATTTCCTCTTAACTAAGGGTGACACGGGTGGGTCTTCTTCCACACCCTGGAAAAGTGGCTACACCTCCATGTAACTTATACTTAATTTTCTTGCCATCTGCTATTGTGTAGAAAAGGCTCCAAAAGGTTTTCCTGACTGATCTAAACCCACCATCGTCCCCTGTATACCTGTAATGAACTCCTTGGTCTTTCCCATTGTGCTGATCAATCCAATGTGTCTCGTTGCACACACTGTTTGGCACAGAGAAGTTAGACGTTACACCTGTAGTCAGTAATCATCACCAACGAAAAGTTGAAAGAATTTGGGTTTGGCAAATTAAAAGACTTTCCAGGACTTTTAGCAGTAATTTAATAATCTCTGCGTATGTATGTAGATTTTTGTTTTTGTATATATAATTTAGACCTTGGCTTGATATTGGAAAATACAAATAAATTAAACCTTTTTTTTCTATTAAAGATGTATGTTGTACAATCATTCTTCACTTCAACTTCTGACCCCAAATGTATATGCTGGGTTTTGTCCCTATCTGATAGCATTACTAGATCTAACAAAGGAAACCGTACTGGCGGTACAGTACATTCATGTATAATTAATCTTTCTCATTGTATTAAACAAGCTTTTATTTTATTAAGGTGCCTCTTCAAGCTTCGCTTTTTCATAATTGAACATTCCAGTTTATGCATTAAGTGCAATAAAGGCATTTGCATGTGTTAATAGGGCATTAACCTGCACCAAAATCTGTTCATATTACACAGACAGGGGATATGAACAAAAGTTCTTCTGTGATAAAACCAGGTGTGCTTCTCTTTCAGACAATTCCCAAACATGTCAGTCAATGTCCGTACAAGAATTTAGCAGCAATGCAACTTACTGGATGCCAACCGCCGTAAAACAAGAACAAGAACAATTTGAGTACATTTACATTAGTACTAACGTTAGTACTGTAACTACAGACTGTGTATTATGAAAACTACAGCAGGAGGCAAAGCTTTTTCTTACAAAGCCCCTATAATATGCAACAGTCTCAGTGTTTACTGTCAGTCTAGGCTGAAAACCTATGTATTTAGCCAAGCCATTTTTTTATTTTTTTTTTTGTAAATAGATTAGCCTTAGGTAAAGGAGCAGATCTGGGGGCGTCATGGACGTAGAGTATTCTGGTGAACTGGTATGTTTAGATGCTGTCTTATCCACTCGCATTGATCACTCAGGTTTGTTGACGGTGAGGTGATTGGTTGCTTTACATCTCAGAGAGCCCTCATGTCTGTGTTTCCTTCTGGCTCTCTTCTTAAGACTTTAATTACCTTAAAGACATCATCTGTTATACTGAACTTACTTGCCTCCTAACACACAGTATGGCTGCGCAACAATTCCTGCGATTCGTTAACACCCAAATGAGTCTCAGGGAGTCGTTCCTTGCCACCATCACCCTCGGCTTGCTCATCAGGGACGATCTGATCATTTTGATTCATACACATTTTCTCACATTTCATGCACTTTCCATAATTGTCCTCTGATTGTGTGAAGCTGCTTCGCGACAATGTCAATTGTTAAAAGCACTATTCCAATAAAAATGAAATTGAATGTAAAAAATTTTTTTTGTTTGTTTTATTTTCTACATTATATGTATTATATGTATTATGTAAATTATGTATTTTTTACATAGTTTCTATAATACTGCGGGTTTTAAAACTATAAAATAACATATTAGGTAATTATATACCAACAACAACAGTCCGTTGTTATTTTAAGACACAAAGGTCAGCCGTTCTGGAATAGTTGTTGGAAGAACAGTATTGTTCGGTGTATTTTGCGAAACCCATCAAGCACCATGATGCAACTGTCTCTCATGAAGACCTTCCCAGGAAAGCAAGACCAATACATACCTCTGCTGTAGCGTTTAGCATTGCTTTACAATGTAGAAAGAAACAAAAATCTGAAATGACCATGGGGATCCCAAACTTTTGACCGGTAATATAATTGTGTTTTTTTATATATATTTTTTTATTATTATTATTATTATTATTACCATTTCTTTTAGAGCATTACATAAAGTACAAACAACAACAAAACAAAAATCTTACGGTTTTCTTCCTCCTTGAGAAAAGGTCTTGAAAGTTCATTCATAAAACTTCTTACATAAAATGTACTACACATGAATACAAACATCACATAGAGTGTCGTTATGAAAGGGTTAGGCTTTGTCCTGTAAGGATGTCGGTTGTGTAACAGATTCTTTCACATGGTATGAAGGGAGTCTCTTGTTATTCTTTAACATTCTTTAACAAGTTTGAAAATGCGGTTTTAATGCAGAAATCTTAGCTTCTTCTTTTAGAATTGTCTCAATAGTTGTCCTTCACATACTGGACATAAATGACCAAAGTTGTATTCAAGTTTGTTACATATGATTTAGCATAGCTTTCGGTTAACACTACTTTATATGGAAGTGAAATTCATTTCTGTGCCATATAGCCTGGTTTAAGGTCCTCAGAAACAGCTAATCCGCTGGGACTTTGACAGTCTTTAGAGTTATGAGCAGTTCTGATGGCAGGAACAGTTCTGATTGCTGAAGACCAGAATGATTAGATGGTTCCAAGCTAACACTCTAGGGAGGCTAAGATCCCTGAAATACAGTACCATCAACAAAAAGCCATTGAAGTCATTGAAGGAGACACGGACACTACTATGTTGTAAAGTGTTACTCGTTTGAAGAGCACTTGCTGTAAAATCACGGTCATGTGGGGGATAGTAGGGTTATTTGAAGAAACAGGTGAAATTTATCTGAACAATTTAGCAAAAAAAAAACTTCAAAGACTAGAACAGATCTCGTTGAGACAAAATCAAGCTGTTATTAACCCTTTATGGAGCATTAATTGATATATGTGCAAATTCAAAATTTTATTTTTTTTTTTTTACTTTTGTGATTTTTATGTTGCAAATCAAGGTCAGTGAAGTTACCGCCTAATCTCAATTGGGTGCAGAACCACATTCAATAACTTCCATTGCTATATTATTCCTTCATTTATTCATTTTCTATACCACTTATCTTGTACAGGGTTGCGAGGGCCTGGAGCTTCTCCCAGGAGACTTTGGGCATAAGGCGGGGTACATCCTGGACAGGGTGCCCATCCGTCACAGGGTGCACACATACAGACTGTGGGCTATTTGGAAATGCCGATAATCTCCATGTCTTTATACTGTGGAAGGAAACTGCTGAACATAAATGACACTATATATTTGCATAAATTACAGCATCCACAGACATTCTACTGTATACTAATTGTGCGTTTCCAAGTTTGCTGCAACAGTATGGAAAAGAACAACTTATGGGTGTGATTGTTGGGTGTCCAAATAATGTTTGAGGTCAAACAATAGTGTAGTTTTTAAATGCAGTTTAAATTTCTCATGAAATGTTTAGTCTGTCACACTGTGTGCTGGAATGAACTCTTATTAAGGAAAAATACGTATTTGTTATTTTTAGACATTTAAGTGGGTGTCCAGTCTGCATGGACAAAAAAAAAAAAAAACATTAGAATAATAATTAAAAGAAAATTCACTGCTGTTTGATTTAATATATTAATGTATGTATGTATGTATGTATGTATGTATGTATGTATGTATGTATGTATGTATGTACCTGTATGTATGTATGTATGTATGTATGTATGTATGTATGTATGTATGTATGTATGTATGTATGTATGTATGTAT